>JAHBCN010011748.1:12500-28411 GCA_019359885.1 Listronotus oregonensis
ATTTTTTTTATTCAAAATTAAATGAGTAAAATCGAATAAAATTGCTTTACCCCCTTTAAAAAAAAAAAAATTTTTTCCTTTTTTATTTTCTACGGAATAATTTGTCAAATCTATTTATAGACTCTCATTCTACAAGAAATTTTACATCCCTTAGGGGGTGCCCAATATTTATTTCGTTGTCAAAATATCAAACCATTGTATAAAATCCAATCACTCTTATAAAAAAATCTTTAGAACCTTTGTAGGGTTAGCTCTGCCTATCACTATTTTTGTAGGAGAGTTTATTTTTTCTTCATACTTACCTTCCATCTGCTATTTTTGTCCCAGTGTTAGTAATAAATACAGTAGCACCCCTAAATTGACATATTTAAGTTGTAGGACTACAAAATCCTATTGACCTATTTGTAGGACAATACTGTGAATAATTTTTAAAAATATGTCTTAAACAATATTCCAAAAATTAGCTCATCACTAAGATGTGGTTATACCTATAAGTTTTTTCGGCATGCTTGACGTGGAGGACTCGGTATACATATCCTAATTTTTGTAGGACAAATACTTTTTCTTTCTTTTTTTATATAAAAATCTTAGCAAAATATGTTAGAATTAACCTGTTAGGTAGCAATTTTGCAACATCTGAAAAATTGGCATGTTTGGAGGTTTCTCGGAAGCAGTCTATCACGGTCCAATGTTGCCGCAGTCAGAATTTGGGCGACTCGTCCAAACGAAGCCACTCACAAAGTTTAAGCGTTGTATAAATCATCAAAAAACCCCACGGGATCCCAGTCTATAAAGGGTTTACCGTCAGTTTTTTTTTATCTGAGGCAATGCCTATACCTTCTTGCTCCAGAAAAATTTGTGGACAATAATAAAAAAAAAAAAAAAAATAAATAAATAAAAATGCGATGTTTTGACTTTTTAAAATTGGTTTTTAGCAATTATTTTGATACAAAAAGGTTTTTTTTAACTTAAAGTGTTATTTTGAGAGGACATTTTATTCTGTACAAAAAAGCTCTCAATATTTTTCCTTAAAATGCATAAATATTAAGATTATTTTTAAAATGATTTCTTAACACACTTTTACTTTACCTTAGGCATCAAACTTCATTAGTCCTTAACTTTCTTCTGGTAAAAAATGATTTATAGTTTGAAATTATTTTTTACATTTATTGCTAGGGATTTTTTAAATTTTTAAATGTATTTTTATTTAGATGTGGACCAATGGTACTAGATGCCCTTGAAAAAATAAAAACTGAACAAGACGGTACTTTAACTTATAGGAAATCTTGTAGGGAAGGTATTTGTGGTTCATGTGGAATGAATATAAATGGTATTAATAAACTCGCATGCTTAGAGTAAGTATTTTACAAATTAACTGTGTTTACTAACCCTAAGTAAGTAACAGAATTATTAAAAGAGAACTAAAATATTTACTTTATATATTAGTATCAGTATTGTTCCGTGGAATACTTATAGTTTCGTCTTGTTATTTTGTCCAAAAGCACACCTAGGATACCCACCATATGTTAGTACTATCACAAGATAAAAAAGCACTTTCTGCCGAAGGTTCCAGCTTTAATTTTTTAAAAACTTTTTTATCGCCTACATATCCTTTTTATTACCTTTCTGGGTATATGTTTGTACTTCAAACTAGATTCTTTTTCGATAACTGTTTTGGTGTAATAATGTTGCCCACTGTGTAAATTGCATATACTAATTAGCTGCGTTTCCGAGTTTTTTGATGTTTAATCCATTTTCCCATGTATGTGGAAATATTTTTAAACTATAAATTTCTATTTATGGAACTGATGAATATACCCAAAAATGTAGGTAAAATGTCTTTTGTTCAATTTTTCAACTGATTGATAAAAAATCTACAAAAGTCGTGGTACTAGCTCTAAACAAATATATTCAATAAAACTTATCGGGATTACGGAAAATTAATATGGTTGGTCCTTGTGTTTTGTCGTAGATTCTTACGAGTAAAGTATGTTAATGTTTTTATTTCGATAACTTGTGTATTCTAAGAAGGACATATTGTTGCTGACGTTTTCGCAAAATTACATTTGCCATTGTCAAAACTTGGAGGATACTGCTATTTGCATCTCGGGTGTGGCCGCTTTTATGTCGTTCGGGGGCTGGTTTTTTTTTGGGGGGATTTTGACCTGTCTGTCTCCTGGGCTTTTGGGCGGGCCAGTTGTGGTCGACGGATGAAGGTAATTCTAGTGTGTATCAAAGCAATTTTCCAGTTGTCAATGTTCACTGTCGGCATGGTTGTTTAAGTTGTCAGGTCTCTTTTTAATTTCCACTGACTCCCTCACAACTCTTTTTGGTAAGTATTCACAGCTGGTAAGCATCTTAGTGTTGGAAAAATCGATTTTGTGTCCGGTGTTCATGATGTGGCGTACTAAAGAAGAAGTTGTTTTATGCTTTACTGCGTTCAAATGTTCATCTCTCCTGGCGCTAGTTTTTCTGCTGGTTTGTCCTACATATGAAAGGTTGCATTGCTTGCAGTGTTTTTCGTATACACCTTGATTTTCTAATACGATTTTGTCTTTTGGTGTTGGTAGGATGTCTTTCATTTCTCTGTCGGTTGTGTAGATGGGAGTGAGTTGTGTCTTTTGAGAACTTTGCCAATTTGTCCGTTATTCCTTTTACATATGGTAGTATAAGAGCTTTATTTCTTCCTTCTTCGTTTGCCTTTAGTTTTTTTCTTTTGAGTGCGCGTTGAATAGTTTGTTTTTATAGCCAATTTGTACCAAAGCTTCTTCGAGTTTGTCCATTTCTTCGTCAAGGTGGTCTTGATCTGTCAGTGACTGGGAGCGGTACGCTGGGGACTTTACTACAGCACAATGTTGAAGCGGGTGGTGGTGTAAGTCAGCGTGGAGGTATCTGTTGGCGTGAGCGGGTTTGCGGTAAACTGTATGTCTAAGTGAACCCTCATTTTTCTTTTTTAAGAGGATGTCTAAGAAGGTTAACTGTCCTTTTTTTCTATCTTCATGGTGAACTTGATTTTTAGATGTATTTTGTTAAGGTGATTTAGGAAAATATTTAAATTGCCTTTCCCATGTTGCCAGATGACAAATGTATCGTCTACGTAGTAAAGCCAAGCTTTAGGTTTTAATGTGGCTGTTTCTATGGCTTTGGTCTCGAATGTTCCATAAACAAGTTGGCTATGGCGGGCGAGAGAGGTGATCCCATCGGAGCTCCTTCAACTGGCCTATATCGCTGACCCCCGTAAAGAAAATGGGTATTAGTGAGGCAGAGTTTAGCTAAGGTGATATGTGTTCCGGCAGGTTATGCCTTTCTTTGGTAATAGTTAGGGCTTCGTCGACTGGTACTTGAGTAAAGAGCGGAGTGACGTCAGCTTTTCTTTGACACGGGTACGAATCCCATAACGTTTTGAAATAACGTACTTTCATACGTAAAATTTTATTTTCCGGCCAAAATACTCTTAATTTTTTACCTGATATAGCGTACCATACATAATTTTACCTTCGGTTATAACATTCAATATTTTTACCTATTCAGTTGCGAATTTTCGGTTGTAAATTACAAGTTTATATTATTACCCAATTTTGTGGGGGGTGGTGGTGGTTAACGTTCAATATTTGTGAACTTGGGTTTTGGGGACGAGTTACGTTATTACTGGACGGTGGCTCCACAGCCGCCGGGGATTTTCAGTAATCGACTATAGGATTTTCTCTTGAACAGGCGTGGCTTAGATGGCAGTATTATTTCAATGGTTTTTTGGTTTTATTAAAATTTTTGTTTTTTTTATAGCGACCTCCATTTAGGTACTAATTTTTTTTATCTTAGAGGGGAAATTTATAACCCGAAATTTTTATATAAAAATATTTTATATATATATATATATATATATATATATATATATATATATATATATATATATATATATATATATATATATATATATATATATATATATATATATATATAAATAAATTTTTAAAAAAAAAAAAACCATTTATTTACCGTTACTTTTAAGACGAATTAAACCTTCTGGAAAAACAAAAATATATCCTCTTCCTCACATGTATGTCATTAAGGATTTAGTAGTGGATTTTAAGCGTTTTTTGGAACAATATAAAAGGACAAAGCCATATTTGATAAGAAAAGAAGAAAAATTTGAAGAAGGTGAAGAATATTTTTTGCAAAGTATTAAAGATCGTGATAAATTGGTAAGAATTAAAAAATATTAACATAATAATATGGTAAGCATAGGTCCAGAAAAAAAAATCTTATTTTCTAGGTTTTTGTATAGGGTTATCCCACGTACTAGACAGGCTTCCTTTTGGACTTTTTTAAAAACGTTCTTTTCACCCTTTGGCAGTAGTGTCATTCAGCAACCTAAAAAATCAAATTGCTTATACAGGGTGTTCAAAAAATAGACGGAGATATTGTAATAGGCGATTTCTTGTTTAAAAATATGAGAAAAAGTTTCAATAACCATAGGTCCGAAAATGCACAGTTTTCAAGAGGTGATAACTTTTTAAAAAAATATTAATTTTTTATTAATATTTAAAAAAAAACATTTACTCGATTCTTTTGCAATTTGACAATATTATTTGTTATATTAAATGGCTAATTTAGCCCTAAATAGATTAAAAATTTTCAAAAAAATGTACGCTACTGCCTTTTTTGCAACTTTAATATTTGTTGCTTAATTAAGCGTCTAAAAATACAACTTCTTGACTTCCTGTATCTTTTTCGTATCTCACTTCGTTTTCAAGAAAAAAATAAAATAAAAATGGTGTTATTGCATGCCACTGGACAAAATTGGTTTATTAATTTTTGCTCCTTTTTGCAGTTTTGTCTATGGTATTACGAAAGGTTAATAATAACAGAAATTTTAATAAAACCATCCTTTTTATAGGCAAAGCTGGATTTCAGCGGGTTGGTATTGTTAATTTCCATAACACTCATGTATGGAGTAAAGAAAATCCTTATGCTAACATACAATGTCGTCACCAGGAACAATTTTCTTTAAATGTGTGGATGGGTATTGTTGGTGACAATTTAATTGGGCCCTTCTTTTTACACCTAAGTTTAAACCACGAATCTTACTTTGAGTTTCTTCAACAAGAATTGTCCGTACTGCTGGAATAACTTCCTCTAAATGTACGTAATCAAATAACTTTTATGCACGATGGAGCTCCTCCTCATTTTAGTATAGCTGTTATAGAACTCATTTAAATTACACCTTTTGGGGAAAATTGGGTTGGATGGGGTAGACCAATTTAATGGCCACCTGGCTCCCCTGACTTAAATCCAATAGATTTTTATTTATGGAGACACATTAAAACTCTGGTTTACGCCACTCCCATGCAAACAATAGAAGAGTTAAGAAAAAAAAATGTAAATTTTTGAGAAGAAATGAGAAATAGACCTTGAATTTGTTGTAGCTGTTGTTGCACTAAAACTCCTTCCTTGAAATGTTTTTGATTTTTTGTTTTCCAGGGCACCTGTGATTTTTTTAGCAAAAATTAATAAACCAATTTTGTCCAGTGGCATGCAATAAAACGGTTTTTATTTTTTTTTCTCGAAAACGAAGTGTGATACGAAAAAAAAAACAAAAGGTGAAGAAGTTGTATTTTTAGACGCTTAATCAAGCACTTAAAATTAAAGTTGCAAAAAAAGCAATGGCGTACATTTTTTTGCCAATTTTATTGGCTAATATGCCCCCCGGAACGCCACAAAACCTTATAATTTTAATCTATTTAGATCTAAATTAGCCTTCTAATAAAACAAATAATATTGCCAAATTTTAAAAGAATCGAGTAAATATTTTTTTAAAGGATTAATAAAAAATTAATAATTTTTAAAAAAATTATCACCATGTATCTTGAAAACTGTGCATTTCCGGACCCATTTTTCTAAAACCTTTTTCTCATATTTTTAAACAAAGAATCGCCCATTACAATATCTCCTATCTAGTCTATTTTTTGAACACCCTGTATATTTCTTAAAGTAGTGACACATTGACGTAAAGAAATTAATTATTTATTACGTTAACAAGCCCTAACAATAAGCCTACCTTGTTAGTTAATATTTTTTTATTTAATTTATTAAGGAGAACAAGGGAGAGATACATGCAGTTAATTTGCTCAGTAGTTTATTACATTTTTTTTAAAAGGTATTTGTTTTTATCGTAGAACCTCTTTGCTATTTAAAAAAAATGGCTTAACGGCGTAGTGTGGAAATTCTAAGAAGAATTTTTGACATGCGAAAACCTTTGATTTTAATTTATGTTTGATGTTCTTTTATGTGTTTAGCTAATGGTCTTAAAGTTTTATCCATATAATTTTCTTTTACGCTACATATCTGATTTATTAAAAAAAAATCAGCGAATAGGGAAACAAATGTAACATTTACAAAGGCACACAATCCTTTTAAATCTTAAAAACAAAACCATATGTTTTAAATAAAAAACAATGTTAATTATCAGTTCTTTACTCAAAGTAAATAGTTTTATATAGGTGAAACTTCCAGACCTTTGGCTAAACGCATCAGATAACATTAAATATACATTTAGAATATAGATTTTTTTCTACTTGCGTGCGCAAAGTACTTACTTTGCGCATGCATTTTCGTTCTGCATATTTGCCGTAGTTATGGTCGATTTTTTAATGTATTAATACCTTCTGGATGAAATAATATTAAAAAAAAGAGTTCTACATATTCTTTTGTTGTGCTTTATTGAATTTTAGATACATTTGGCGCTTAGTAAATATCTCATATCAATTTTCTTTATTATCATTTTAATATTTTTCGATCATTTTAATGTGTTTCATAGACACCATGCTAAACAATAAAAAACAAAGAATTTTTCTTGTTGCTGCAGCAACCAAGTACAAACGTTTTTCTAATGTCACAGAAGCATCAGAAAATTCGGTAAAAAGTTTAAAATAAGTTTCTAAGAATGGAGGAAGAATTGCCAGACGATGTTTTAAAAGCTGCAAGTTTGGCCAACTTAGAGCTCCTGCCGGCAAAATCAAAAGAAAACTACGAGAAACAGTATAATTCATTTGAAACATGGTGTGAAGAAAAAGGCGTTAGAACTTTGAAAAAGGAGGTACTTCTAGCCTATTTTCTCAAATTAAGCAATGAATTTAGTCCAAATACTTTATGGTCGAAATACTCTATGCTGAAAAGTGTTTTAAAGATCAAGAAAAATGTAGATATCGGCAAGTTTTATAAGTTAGCGGCATTTATTAAGAAACAAAATGTAGGCTTTCGGCCAAAAAAGTCAAGGATTTTTTCAAAAGAAGAAATATCTACATTTATTAATGAAGCACCTGATGAAATATATCTTTTGATAAAAATTGCAACCATTTTCGGACTTGCTGGCGCCTGCAGACGAGAAGAACTCGCAAAAATGAAAATATCCGACATCGAGGACAAAGGCAACCTAATTGTTGTGAAGATTCCAGACGCAAAAAACTATACCTCACGTACTTTCGTCTTGTCTGAAGAGATCAACGACGGAAAGTATTTGTTCTTATATAGTATACAGCATTACGGCCACCGAAAACACATCAACGGTTTTTCGTATATTTCAAAAGGTGAATTTGCACACAACAATGCGTTGGGATCAATACATTTGGGAAGATGCCTTCTGAGATAGCAGCATTTTTTAAGTTGCCGAATCCAGAGCTATATACCGACCACAGCTTCCGGCGATCCGGACTCATAGATATAAAGCGGTTAGGCGGTTGGAAATCGACAACGGTAGCCGAGGTATACATTGAAGAATCAACAGGCTACAAAAAGGGGTTAAGTAAAAAAAAAATAAACTGCAACAAGCCAAAAACTCTCAAGAAGCCAGATGAAATGTACTGTTCCACAGACGCTGTTCAATCAGCTAAAACACAAGATTTCGTCTTAATATCGAGCAGCGAACCATCATCGACGTTCCTAAGGAATCAACAACTAATTGTACTTTTAACATTAATATTGTTAATAATAATTAATAATAGTTTTTTTTGTATGACCAGTTAAAATAAAAATGTAACTATTTACTTGGGATTTTTAATTTATACTGAAATATTCGTATGTCTCTAATAATCATTTTCTTTAATAAAACGCTCATAGAAAAAGAATTTGCAAGTAGAAAAATTATTGTTCTTCATACTTACGCAAAGTGACTTTTCCGCACTTAAAGCTTATCCGAACTCCGCTTCGCGTCGTTGGGCTAACTGCTTTGGCGTGCGGAAAAGTATTACTTTGCGCACTTATTAGGAAAATAACTATTCACGCACTAAAATAAGATTGTGATAAACTTTCAGCATTTTAAGAAGGGAAACTTAATGCAAAAAGTGTAAAGTAAGGCTTTTAGAGTTTAAAATAAAGATAACCCCGTCGCCTTAAGTTCTAAATTTATACTTACTTTCTTTTGCTTATTATTAAGGTAAAAAAAACCTGTATATTAATTAACTTGCCACCCTTTTTGTTCTAAAAAATATTTATCATCCCGGTCACATAAAGTAGATTTGTCATTTTTGTGACAATGTCATTAAAAATAAAAATCCCCCTTAAAATTTCTATAATTGTTTTTGAGAACAAATAATTATTAATTATTGTTATTAACATTTAAATACATTTTTTTTCTCACATCTGTAAAAGGGTGAGAGATTTGTCGCCAAAGTGTTGACAGATTTTTTTTTTTAGTTTTTTGCAAGGGGAATTCTGATCTGATGCGAAAACTCAAAAGATATTTCTTTACTAGTTAAATCCCCTTTTAGTATTTAAAATATATCTCCAAAAACAAACTCGTTTTGCAGGAAGGAAAAGTAGAGTGTGTCCTATGTGCTTGCTGTTCAACATCTTGTCCAGAATACTGGTGGCATGGGCATGGAAAGGAACCAAATTATTTTATGGGACCCGCTGCGCTCTTAAATGCTTATAGATGGATTATAGATTCAAGAGATCAAGGCACAAAAGAAAGACTGGACGACTTAAGAAATTTTTATTCCGTTTATAGATGCACTCAAATAAATAACTGTACAAGCTGTTGTCCTAAGGTAGGTATGGTAAAAATATTAAGGTAATTGTCTCGAAAGTTGCCTCCTCTCCGATTTTGACCAAATTTGGTATACGGAGGTTTTTTGGGGCGCTGATTACGAATCTGCAAATTTTTTTTTTCGACAACGTTTGGTTTTCAAGATATTCATCATCAAAGTTGAAAATCAAACTAACCTCATTTTTCACTATATTCCCCCTTCTTTTAGTACAAAATTCTTGATTTTTACACTAAAGTGGCACACACTATTTTATAAACACCTTTTAAAATCTTGTATTTTTATTTATTTTACACCTTTTTTCCATAAAATTGCGAACTTTCAAGTTTAAAGGCAGCAGCCATATTTGCTAGTGTATACATGGTTGCGGCCGCGTTGGGGCGTGTTAAAGTTGATGTTTGCAATTAAATGGAAAAAGGTGTAAATTAAATATAAAAAACAAGTTTTTAAAAGGTGTTTGTGAAATATTGTGTGCCAGTGTAGTGTAAAAATCAAGAATTCTGTGCAAAAAGAAGGAGGAATAGTGTAAATAAGGTTAGTTTGATTTTCAACTTTGATGATGAATATCTCAAAAACGAAAATGCCAAAAAAAAAGAATTTTTGCAGATTCGTAATCAGCGCCCCAAAAACTCCCTTAAACCAAATTTGGTCAAAATCGGAGAGGAGGCAACTTTCGAAACAATTACCATTATTGTTATTTAAAGCTTTTTTTACATGAGGTTTTTATTGGTAATTGCTATATTAAAATTAGTTCATTGTAAAAGTCTAAAGAGAAGTCTAAAGTCTAAAGAAAAAAGGTTAAAAAAAATTGTTGTTTAAACAGTAAAAAAATACTAAAGTAGCATTTTCGTCGTTCAAATTTAAAATATCTGATTTTTTATAAATTAATTAATATTGTTGCTGCCTTACATATAACTTAGCTTTTCTGAGGTCCCCATCTATAGAGATGGTTTAGAGTTAAGATTTTTGGGTGCCCCATATATGCGGAATATCTTTAGATTATAACAAATATGTGTTTTTAACTGCTTATGTTTAGTGACGCTCAGAACGATATTGTATTGGGTAGGCAATTATGACGTAATAGTTTCTCCATCGGCAGCAATTGCCATGTCGTGAAATAACCCTTAGTTATGGATGGCAAAAATAAGTTGGACGCCTAAATGAGAACCATGACACAATGAATAATGGCCGGTTGCACCAAAAGTATCTTAAGTAGATCTTTATTAAGAAGCTCTTAAAATTAAGGGTAACTTAAATTGTTTTCGCTTTCACCATTAGATTTTTATTGCAACTTAACTAAGAATACTAAGAAAGGCGGCAACGTTGCATCGTTCTTCTTTTTTATTGTTGGCCTTTACCATGCGGATAATCAGAACTAACTGATATTCACTGATATTAAATCTCTCCTTTTCTAGCTTGTTTGTGATTAAATGATAGCAGTAATCTGACTTAAATCTTTGTAAATAATTAAAACTAATACTTTTTTTTATTTTATAGACATTACAATAAAAAATCGGTAGTTAGTTTATGATTTTTTTGTTGTAAAATTTAAAACAATATGAAAAAAAAGATCAAGGGCGCCTTTCTTTACGGCCATGGAAAAGGAACAATTATTGTCAATATGAGATATAAACACATAATTGAAAAAAAAACGTTTATTATTTTATGTGAACAAATTTAAATATTCCTAATTTACAAGTAAATACTTAAAATTTAAAGGCTAATACAAACTTGTCATGTTTTAACTGAAGCTCATCTTCGATTTTCTCAAGTAAACTGAGCACTGTTGGCTACGTTAATTTGAACCTTTTGAAAAATGTAAGATTATCCATCTCGTCAAAACGGTTTATTTTAAAAATAACAGAGCAATGTCTTCCTTTCGTATTTTGTGGCAATGTCCAAAAGAATAAAAAAGTAAATAAACCTGAAAAATGCCATAAGTAATTAAAATTCACTGTTACTACATTTTTCTTGAAAATCTGCTTAACATCGCATTGCATTTATAATATCACAATCCAAACTATCATTGTTTAAAACCCCCGTTTTTACATAATTTTTACCAAATTAATTATTTGAAACTACAAAACGAAAAATAAATAAACAAAATATTTATCAAATGTCAACTTCAAATTACTTAAGGGATCATTAAGTACAGAAAATCCTAAACTTAAAGTTAAGGGACCTTTAAGGACCAATTTAGCTGGTGCAAGAAACATTTAATACTTAAGGGGCATTTAATGCTTAAGAACAACTTAAGTGTCGCAAAAAGTGTTGGTGCAACCGGCCATAAAAGGTATATTATTACACATATCAGTAGAAGTAAGCTAGAAAGTAAACAAAGTTATTGGGTTATATTTTATATTTAAAACCAGTTTAGTAGAGGTCGAGCGCTGTAAGAACAACACCAATACGTCACGGTCTCATATGGCAAACTGATATAAAACCGTGACGTATCGGTGTTGTTCTAACAGCGTTCGACCTCTAATTGCTTAATGTTTAAATTTTGATGTGTAACTTACTGACATGCAACTATTCGCTGTGTGCAGTTATCACGTAGAGAAAAGCTGAACGATTGTGAGCGCTAAGTGGTCAATAATTGCAATATTATCACGTAGGGCCCGGATTTCGGAACGAGCTTGTTCCCTATTCGTTTTTTATGTCTTTTAAATTCATTGGCGTGCGCATTAAGGCGATATTAAATATAAATAAATTTAAAAAAATGTGAAATAAAAACATAACAGTAGTGTTTTACAATTTATTTGCATTACATGATATAACTAACGTCTTTTCAAAGTTGATTTCGGTAAAATTGGTTCTTTTATAATTTAAAATATATCCAAGTCTAAAAAAGCTCCTTTCGACATTAGAGCTTGTAACTGGAGTAAATCGAAAATGATTTTACAAGTCAATTCTTTTATTTTGTAGCGCCTCAAAAATTTGTTTTATTTTTAAAAATCCTGAATTTTTTTGCAAGATTTTTTGTACATACAATTTTAATGTGTCACCAATTTCATTAGGAACATATTTAAACTTGTCTATAGTGATTTGAAATACATGAAATAAAGGCACAAGGGGGGCATTTTGTTTTTATAACTGTTCAATCACATCCGGAAGATATTCAAAATTTTCAAAAATAAATTTTAAATCAGATTTAACATTTACTGCATTTATAACTTCTTTACTTTTTTTCACACTTAAAGCATCATCCTGTAAACTGTCGATAAATTTTTTTACCACATTATAATTTATATGGTAACATGATAACTGCTGATAGCCATATTCCCTACCTTGTAATAGCAGGTTGTGGCGGAAATGTGAGATTAGGACACATATCTTTAAATTTCGTAATACGCGCAGGTGACTTAAGAAAAACTTTTTTACCTCGATAACTAAACTTTAGCATATATGCAGCATTATCCGAAAGAACCAAAACGCCACTTTTCTGAATACTAGTGACTGACAGTACTAAAGACTTTGTTATTGTCTCACTATTGGTTTTAGAAAGAAATTTACTGTTAATTAAATATGAGTTGTCAGGTTCGTGATAACTTAAAGGTGCAACTACAATATTAGCAACATATCTTCCGCTGATATCAGTGGTTTTATCGACACTAAATCATAAATTTTTCCTTCCAGATTCTGTCGTATTTTGTCAATAGTTTATAGACCTTATCAACATAGTTTTGTGGACCTTTAACATATGTCGCTTAATTTAGTATAGTTTTGTACAAATAAATTCAGAACTACAAATTTTGCACCAAACTCCAACTGCGGCATTTTCTTAAGCCAGTCAATAAGCCTGATTTGAAAACCAAGCGTAGGTCAATCCGGATGTCTTTCTCACAAAACCTTAAACTTATCTTGGATTGGGGCGCCAAAAATCTTGTTCAGTTTAATGCCTCCAAAACAAAGACAGGTTTGCTGTCGCGAAAAAAATCTATCAATGCTCATCCGTTACTTATGAGCGACAAAGTTTTGCGGAACAAAGAGTAATTTATTCTTGTCAGCGTTACTTTTAAGAATAACCTCAACTGACACAAACACATTACATCCATAACCTCAGCAGCTTCAAAAAAGCTTGGATTCCTCTTTCGAGTTAGAAAGTATTTCTCTTCTTCCAATCTGTATACTTTGTATGTATCCCAAATTGGACCTTTTTTAGAATATTGTTCTTATGTCTGTGGAATGGAGTCTCCTACAACTCATTGAGAGAAGAGCTGTTCGTCTTATAAATAATCCCACGCTCAGAGAAGAGCTTCGTCCTCTTGCCCACCGACGAGCTGTAGGGATCTGTCGCTCTTCTTTAGGTATTTTCACGGCTTCTGCTCAGAGGAGTTCTAGTATAATACCTCATCTGGCAGCTCCCAACGGAGCAACACTTGGTGCAACTTTTATGCATCCTTTTACAGTTTAACTAGAGAAGCCCTGAACTTCCTGCATTCGTAGTTCCTTTATCCCTAGAATGTTTAGACTATGGAAACTGCTACCCGCAAAACGTGTCCCTTCTTCTTCCAGTCTCCAAATATTTAAGTCCCGTGTGAACAAACTCCCTCTCACCACACTTAAGATACCCACGGTACGTTAGTGCTTGGGCCACAGCCTTCGTGGGCTGTCCAAAGATAAAAAAACGCCTCTTTCACTTTCAAATAAAAAAGTAGAATATGGAAGGAGACACTCCAACTTCATTTTTTTTACTTGTACTCATTATTTATTTGCCCGTAAGCGACTTACACCTGTTTAAATATAACAAATTATTTTGGCACAAATATAATATGATTTACCCTGTGATTTACCCGATGTAACGGAACTGGTTTTTACGAGTTCACAGCAAACCTGCCCGGAGAGTTTTCGTACTGCACTTGGAGAGTTGCATTTCCACCAACAAAACTGAGTTTGTGGGGTTAATTGCACAAAAATGAACCCTAATAGAAGTGCAATCAAATATTTTTAAATTTATATAGACAAAAAGTCTATTTTAAATTTAATTTATTTTATATAATTTATATAAAAGCATTATAAAATATAATAGTTTAATTCCTTTGTTGTTGCTAAAACTCTTCTAAATTTTTTACTATTGCCACGTCTTTTGTATTATTCTACAAGAAATCACACCGAATAAAAATAACAAAATAAAAACCATAAATACCAAAGGAAGTTGAATAATTTATTGCATTTTTATTTGGTACATTCTATATCATTTTAAGCTCGAAATTGTAATGGTTTTTTATCGATGTCCGGTCCCTAATTATCAGCATTTCGATATATTTAATGTCATTATAAAATTATGGATTTTTTTTCCAAAAAGTGAGCATAAGCTGATTTAAAGAAAACAATGGATTTTTATTGTAAGCAAACTAAGTATTATAACAATTTTTTTTTAATTTATAATGTAACTTGGTATTGCTTTAAAAAACACAGAAACTATACATTTCCATTAATTTTGTTGAATTATTAATATTGATAATTTACCATTAACTACTATTATTTTTATTATTTGAGGAAGGAAGTTTTAATACATACTTTAGCTTCTGGGTTATATGCTAACTAAAATTACCGATATTTTTTTATACTACAATGTTTTAAGTAAAAACAAATTTGTCTAATAGTTTTATAAACAAACAAAATAAAAAAAAAGCGTATCAAGAGTCAAAACCTGGATGCTTATTTTGATTTCGTCTTCCTAACCAGTCACCTATTTTACTTATTATTTTATTATTTTAAAAATAAGTAGCAAATTAATTTTAAATTTTAATTTAATAAAAAAACATACAATTATTGTTTACTTGTAAATAATTTTACCTTTTTTTATTAAATGCACGTTTATTTATTTAATGTAAATTACATTTTTTTAATTATATAATTAGTAACTTTACTGTGTTTTTTATTTTTTTACGTATTAGAATACACAAGATGCCAATAGTAGCTAAGGGTTTTCCCGGGATAAATGACACTAGATGTCATACGAGTCTTTAAAAAAGCCCAGTTTACTGCATTTAAATTTAATACAGGCAACTTTCTTGACGTCATTCGTAAACCAACACCGTTTTCATACCTGTATTCGTTGTGTCATGGAGGAAAATGCTGCGAACCAAATATCCTCCATTTTTAGCGTCGAGAAATCGAAAATTACACACTTTCGTCATTTATCATTTTGACCACAGTACGGATTTTGGGTGAAAATTTCAATTGCACGTATTTTATGCGTGAGACTAACAAAAGAACGACATTTGTTGGTGCCAAGGGGGGGAGTATAAGTTCATAATTCACACCTAATGTGATATGTTTTTTTATTATTTTGGGACAGTCCACGGGCTGAGGCCTAAGTACCAACGTACCGTGGGTGTTTAAGTGGGGAAAGGGGGGTTTTTTTTACAGGGGACTTAAATATTTGGGGACGGGAGGGGAAGGGGAAAAATTCTGCGGGTAGCAGGTTCCATAGTCTGGGCACTCTGGTTAAGGAACGAAAAAAGGGGAAGTTTTGGGGGCCCCTCAAGTTGAACTGTAAAAATGCATTAAAGTGGTTGTCTGTTGGGAGTGCCAAAGGAGGGAATTTTACTGACCAACTCCCTGAGCAGAAGCCGGAAAATACCTAGAGAAAAGGAAGAGCGAGCGAGATCCCCAACAGCCCAAGAGGGGCAAGGGGGGGTCCCATCTGTGGGGATCATTATTAAGACGAACAGCTCTTCTTCAAATGGAGTCCCGAAAAAAAAGTGTTGTAGGAGACGCCATTCTCAGGCATGAAAACAATATTTGAAGAACTGCGGCCGGGTTTCCGAATATAGATTTCCCCATCTAGATATCTAATCACATGCCCAAAAGCGATAATTTTTTCCCTTGTATTCCGTGCTACTATCGACTACACTTTGGAAT
>JAHBCN010011748.1:28428-42405 GCA_019359885.1 Listronotus oregonensis
AAAAAAAACAAAAGGTGAAGAAGTTGTATTTTTAGACGCTTAATCAAGCACGTAAAATTAAAGTTGCAAAAAAAGCAATGGCGTACATTTTTTTGCCAATTTTATTGGCTAATATGCCCCCCGGAACACCACAAAACCTTATAATTTTAATCTATTTAGATCTAAATTAGCCCTCTAATAAAACAAATAATATTGCCAAATTTTAAAAGAATCGAGTAAATATTTTTTTAAAGGATTAATAAAAAATTAATAATTTTTTAAAAAATTATCACCCTGTATCTTGAAAACTGTGCATTTCCGGACCCATTTTTATAAAAACTTTTTCTCATATTTTTTAAACAAGGAATCGCCCATTACAATATCTCCTATCTAGTCTATTTTTTGAACACCCTGTATATTTCTTAAAGTAGTGACACATTGACGTAAAGAAATTAATATTTATTACGTTAACAAGCCCTAACAATAAGCCTACCTTGTTAGTTAATATTTTTTTTATTTAATTTATTAAAGAGAACAAGGGAGAGATACATGCAGTTAATTTGCTCAGTAGTTTATTACATTTTTTTTAAAAGGTATTTGTTTTTATCGTAGAACCTCTTTGCTTTTTAAAAAAAATGGCTTAACGGCGTAGTGTGGAAATTCTAAGAAGAATTTTTGACATGCGAAAACCTTTGATTTTAATTTATGTTTGATGTTCTTTTATGTGTTTAGCTAATGGTCTTAAAGTTTTATCCATATAATTTTCTTTTACGCTACATATCTGATTTATTAAAAAAGAATCAGCGAATAGGGAAACAAATGTAACATTTACAAAGGCACACAATCCTTTTAAATCTTAAAAACAAAACCATATGTTTTAAATAAAAAACAATGTTAATTATCAGTTCTTTACTCAAAGTAAATAGTTTTGTATAGGTGAAACTTCCAGACCTTTGGCTAAACGCATCAGATAACATTAAATATACATTTAGAATATAGATTTTTTCTACTTGCGTGCGCAAAGTACTTACTTTGCGCATGCATTTTCGTTCTGCATATTTGCCGTAGTTATGGTCGATTTTTTAATGTATTAATAACTTCTGGATGAAATAATATTAAAAAAAAGAGTTCTACATATTCTTTTGTTGTGCTTTATTGAATTTTAGATACATTTGGCGCTTAGTAAATATCTCATAACAATTTTCTTTATTATCATTTTAATATTTTTCGATCATTTTAATGTATTTCATAGACACCATGCTAAACAATAAAAAACAAAGAATTTTTCTTGTTGCTGCAGCAACCAAGTACAAACGTTTTTCTAATGTCACAGAAGCATCAGAAAATTCGGTAAAAAGTTTAAAATAAGTTTCTAAGAATGGAGGAAGAATTGCCAGACGATGTTTTAAAAGCTGCAAGTTTGGCCAACTTAGAGCTCCTGCCGGCAAAATCAAAAGAAAACTACGAGAAACAGTATAATTCATTTGAAACATGGTGTGAAGAAAAAGGCGTTAGAACTTTGAAAAAGGAGGTACTTTTAGCCTATTTTCTCAAATTAAGCAATGAATTTAGTCCAAATACTTTATGGTCGAAATACTCTATGCTGAAAAGTGTTTTAAAGATCAAGAAAAATGTAGATATCGGCAAGTTTGATAAGTTAGCGGCATTTATTAAGAAACAAAATGTAGGCTTTCGGCCAAAAAGTCAAGGATTTTTTCAAAAGAAGAAATATCTACATTTATTAATGAAGCACCTGATGAAATATATCTTTTGATAAAAATTGCAACCATTTTCGGACTTGCTGGCGCCTGCAGACAAGAAGAACTCGCAAAAATGAAAATATCCGACATCGAGGACAAAGGCAACCTAATTGTTGTGAAGATTCCAGACGCAAAAAACTATACCTCACGTACTTTCGTCTTGTCTGAAGAGATCAACGACGGAAAGTATTTGTTCTTATATAGTATACAGCATTACGGCCACCGACAACACATCAACGGTTTTTCGTATATTTCAAAAGGTGAATTTGCACACAACAATGCGTTGGGATCAATACATTTGGGAAGATGCCTTCTGAGATAGCAGCATTTTTTAAGTTGCTGAATCCAGAGCTATATACCGACCACAGCTTCCGGCGATCCAGACTCATAGATATAAAGCGGTTAGGCGGTTGGAAATCGACAACGGTAGCCGAGGTATACATTGAAGAATCAACAGGCTACAAAAAGGGGTTAAGTAAAAAAAATTAAACTGCAACAAGCCAAAACTCTCAAGAAGCCAGATGAAATGTACTGTTCCAAGACGCTGTTCAATCAGCTAAAACACAAGATTTCGTCTTAATATCGAGCAGCGAACCATCATCGACGTTCCTAAGGAATCAACAACTAATTGTACTTTTAACATTAATATTGTTAATAATAATTAATAATAGTTTTTTCGTATGACCAGTTAAAATAAAAATGTAACTATTTACTTGGGATTTTTAATTTATACTGAAATATTCGTATGTCTCTAATAATCATTTTCTTTAATAAAACGCTCATAGAAAAAGAATTTGCAAGTAGAAAAAGTATTGTTCTTAATACTTACGCAAAGTGACTTTTCCGCACTTAAAGCTTATCCGAACTCCGCTTCGCGTCGTTCGGCTAACTGCTTTGGCGTGCGGAAAAGTATTACTTTGCGCACTTATTAGGAAAATAACTATTCACACACTAAAATAAGATTGTGATAAACTTTCAGCATTTTAAGAAGGGAAACTTAATGCAAAAAGTGTAAAGTAAGGCTTTTAGAGTTTAAAATAAAGATAACCCCGTCGCCTTAAGTTCTAAATTTATACTTACTTTCTTTTGCTTATTATTAAGGTAAAAAAAACCTGTATATTAATTAACTTGCCACCCTTTTTGTTCTAAAAAATATTTATCATCCCGGTCACATAAAGTAGATTTGTCATTTTTGTGACAATGTCATTAAAAATAAAAATCCCCCTTAAAATTTCTATAATTGTTTTTGAGAACAAATAATTATTAATTATTGTTATTAACATTTAAATAATTTTTTTTTCTCACATCTGTAAAAGGGTGAGAGATTTGTCGCCAAAGTGTTGACAGATTTTTTTTTAGTTTTTGCAAGGGAATTCTGATCTGATGCAAAACTCAAAGATATTTTTTACTAGTTAAACCCCTCTTTAGTATTTAAAATATATCTCCAAAAACAAACTCGTTTTGCAGGAAGGAAAGTAGAGTGTGTCCTATGTCTTGCTGTTCAACATCTTGTCCAGAATACTGGTGGCATGGGCATGGAAAGGAACCAAATTATTTTATGGGACCCGCTGCGCTCTTAAATGCTTATAGATGGATTATAGATTCAAGAGATCAAGGCACAAAAGAAAGACTGGACGACTTAAGAAATTTTTATTCCGTTTATAGATGCACTCAAATAAATAACTGTACAAGCTGTTGTCCTAAGGTAGGTATGGTAAATATTGGTAATCTCAACGATTTTGGGTTTAATTCAAAATTTTTTTTCGCCCTTTTTCAAGATTTCATCAAAAGTTGAAATCAAACTAACCTCATTTTTCACTATATTCCCCTTCTTTAGTAAAATTCTTGATTTTTACTAAAGTGGCACACACTATTTATAAACACCTTTTAAAATCTTGTATTTTTATTTATTTTACACCTTTTTTCCATAAAATTGCGAACTTTCAGTTTAAAGGCAGCAGCCATATTTGCTAGTGTATACATGGTTGCGGCCGCGTTGGGGCGTGTTAAAGTTGATGTTTGCAATTAAATGGAAAAAGGTGTAAATTAAATATAAAAAACAAGTTTTTAAAAGGTGTTTGAAAATATTGTGTGCCCGTGTAGTGTAAAATCAGAATTCTGTGAAAAAGAAGGAGGAATAGTGTAAATAAGGTTAGTTTGATTTTCAACTTTGATGATGAATATTCAAAACGAAATGCCAAAAAAGAATTTTTGCAGATTCGTAATCAGCGCCCCAAAAACCCCCGTAAACCAAATTTGGTCAAAATCGGAAAGGAGGCAACTTTCGAAACAATTACCATTATTGTTATTTAAAGCTTTTTTTACATGAGGTTTTTATTGGTAATTGCTATATTAAAATTAGTTCATTGTAAAAGTCTAAAGAAAAGTCTAAAGTCTAAAGAAAAAAGGTTAAAAAAATTGTTGTTTAAACATTAAAAAAATACTAAAGTAGCATTTTCGTCGTGCAAATTTAAAATATCTGATTTTTTATAAATTAATTAATATTGTTGCTGCCTTACATATAACTTAGCTTTTCTGAGGTCCCCATCTATAGAGATGGTTTAGAGTTAAGATTTTTGGGTGCCCCATATATGCAGGAATATCTTTAGATTATACAAACTATGTGTTTTTAACTGCTTATGTTTAGTGACGCTCAGAACGATATTGTATTGGGTAGGCAATTATGACGTAATAGTTTCTCCATCGGCAGCAATTGCCATGTCGTGAAATAACCCTTAGTTATGGATGGCAAAAATAAGTTGGACGCCTAAATGAGAACCATGACACAATGAATAAAAGGTATATTATTACACATATCAGTAGAAGTAAGCTAGAAAGTAAACAAAGTTATTGGGTTATATTTTATTTTTAAAACCAGTTTAGTAGAGATCGAGCGCTGTAAGAACAACACCGATACGTCACGGTCTCATATGGCAAACTGATATAAACCGTGACGTATCGGTGTTGTTCTAACAGCGTTCGATCTCTAATTGCTTAATGTTTAAATTTTGATGTGTAACTTACTGACATGCAACTATTCGCTGTGTGCAGTTATCACGTAGAGAAAAGCTGAACGATTGTGAGCGCTAAGTGGTCAATAATTGCAATATTATCAGCATTTCGATATATTTAATGTCATTATAAAATTATGGATTTTTTTTCCAAAAAGTGAGCATAAGCTGATTTAAAGAAAACAATGGATTTTTATTGTAAGCAAACTTAAGTATTATAACATTTTTTTTTAATTTATAATGTAACTTGGTATTGCTTTAAAAAACGCAGAAACTATACATTTCCATTAATTTTGTTGAATTATTAATAGTGATAATTTACCATTAACTACTATAATTTTTATTATTTGAGGAAGGAAGTTTTAATACATACTTTAGCTTCTGGGTTATATGCTAACTAAAATTACCGATATTTTTTTATACTACAATGTTTTAAGTAAAAACAAATTTGTCTAATAGTTTTATAAACAAACAAAATAAAAAAACCGTATCAAGAGTCAAAACCTGGATGCTGATTTTGATTTCGTCTTCCTAACCAGTCACCTATTTTACTTATTAATTTTATTATTTTAAAAATAAGTAGCAGAATTAATTCTTACAATGTCTAATTCTAATACAAAAACATACAATTATTGTTTACTTGTAAATAATTCTTACCATTTTTTATTGAATATGCACAGTTTATTTAGTTTAATGTAAATTACATCTTTTAATTATATAATTAGTAACTTTACTGTGCTTTTTATTTTTTTATCGTATTCAGTAATACACAAGATGCCAATAGTAGCTAATGGTTTCGCGGATAAATGACACTAGATGTCACTTACTGAGTCTTGAAAAAAGCCCAGTTTACTGCATTTAAATTTAATACAGGCAACTTTCTCGGTGACGTCATTCGTAAACCAACACCTGTATATCATACCTGTATTCGTTGTGTCATGGAGGAAAATGCTGCGAACCTAAATAGCCTCCATTTTTAGTCGTCGAGAAATCGAAAATTACACACTTTCGTCATTTATCATTTTGACCACAGTACGGATTTTGGGTGAAAATTTCAATTGCACGTAATTTCCATGCGTGAGACTAACAAAAGAACGACATTTGTTGGTGCCAAGGGAGAGAGTATAAGTTCATAATTCACTACCTAATGTGATATGTTTTTTTATTATTTTGGGACAGTCCACGAAGGCTGAGGCCTAAGTACTAACGTACCGTGGGTGTCTTAAGTGTGGCGAAAGGGAGTTTGTTCACAGGGGACTTAAATATTTGGAGACTGGGAGGAGAAGGGAAAACTTCTGCGGGTAGCAGGTTCCATAGTCTGGACACTCTAGGGATTAAGGAACGAAAAAAGCGGGAAGTTTGGGGCCTCTCAAGTTGAACTGTAAAAAAATGCATTAAAGTGGTTGCTCTGTTGGGAGCTGCCAAAGGAGGAATTTTACTGACCAACTCCTCTGAGCAGAAGCCGTGAAAATACCTAGAGAAAAGCGACAGAGCGAGCGAGATCCCCAACAGCCCAAGAGTGGGCAAGTGGAGGGTCCCATCTGTAAGCGTGGGATCATTATTAAGACGAACAGCTCTTCTTTAAATGGAGTCCAGAAAAATAAGTGTTGTAGGAGACGCCATTCTCAGGCATGAGAACAATATTCTGAAGAGGATCTGCGGCCGGATTCCGTGCAATATAGATTTCCACATCTAGATATCTACAATCGACATCTATGCCCAAAAGCGATAATTGCTTTCGTTAGTATTCCGTGCTACTATCGACTACACTTCGGACATTTCCGGCAATGTGCTATTCATACGGAAAATATTTGGTGATTTCTAGTTACTTTTTATCTTAAGTTTTATCAGCTGTCATTTTGGCTTTGGCTTTTTTTGGGGAAAAATTTTTAAATTTTATAAAATTAGATTGGTTCTCTGGTTAAAAGAAAAGGGTTTTATAAAAGCCACTGGGGGTCTGGGAAAACCCTAAAATAAAACCATGGAAAGGGGTTTGGGGCCTAAAAACTGCCGAAAATTTTTTGAGACCCGGGGATACCAAAAAAAAAAAATTTTTTCGATTTCGTTTTATTTTTTGACGTTAAAGAGATATGGAAAAACAAATGAAATTTTTTTAGGCCCCTTTTAAACTCTATAAAAAGTTTGAGGAAAATTTTTTCGATTTTTTTTTGTTAAACCATCATCAATTTTTTTTTTTTAAAACGGCCCTCAATTTTTATTGCATTTTTTTAAACATTTTTAAACCCAATTCAATGATGTAAACACTTGTTATATTTCTTTAAATAAACATATTTTTTCCCAAAAAAAGGTTAACAAGGGGGAAACCACATCATTTCTTAGGGGGTTCCATAGTTGTTAAAAAATATTAATTTATACATTTTTGTAATTGGGGGGAATAAGGGGGTTTAAAAAAAAAATAAAAAACCCCCATTTATTTAAAAATATAAAGTTGATGATGGGGTTTAAAAAAACACGTACAGAAAATTTTCAAAGTAGAGCTTAAAAAATGCCATGAAAAAGTCATTTGTTTTTTACTCTTTAAATAACCCCGGAAAAAAAAAAAAAACGCAAAATTTCCGGGTTCTCCAGTCTCGGAAAATTTTACAACTTTCAAAAGGGATGTTGGGCAAAATTGCCCTTTTTAAAAAGACTTCTTCTCTTCGGGTTTCCCCAAACCCCCGGCCCTTTTTTCCCCAAAATATATTATATATATATATATTATATAATAATTTTATATATATATTATATATATATATATAATATATATATATATATATATATATATATATATATATATATATATATATTTTTTTTTTTATATATATATATATATATATATATATATATATATATTTTTTATATATATATATATATATATCACTTTTTGGGGAGTTGAATTTTTACGGATTAATTTTACAAATTTTTAGACACTAATAGATAAAAGAGTAGACAGAAAAATTTCATGGGAAAAAATAATCCAAATAAAAAAAAAATACCATTTAATGATTTAATCTTTTGTTTAACAGTGGGGTTTTTTTTTTTATTACTGTATCCTTTGTACCAAAGGTGGAAATAAATTGTAAACATGATCTTCCCTACTTAGGTAGCGAGGCAACCAAAATTTGACCGGACTGATAAGCGCAACGACGCCCCATAACCCCCAAAAGGGGGGAGCAAAAATTTTTTCTCTCTTCCCGTCCCTTCCCCCACACATTGCCAAAACCCCTTTCCCCAAATTTTTTTGGCCGAACTTATTAATATATATATATATATATATATATATATATATATATATATATATATTATATATATATATATATATATATATATATATATATATATATATATATATATATATATATATATATATATATATATATATATATATATATATATATATATATATATATATATATATATATATATATATATATATTATATTATATAAAATATTATTTGTTTAATTTTTGAGGCTTTCATTTCTGAAAAAGGAACCTATTGTTAAAAGAGATTTTTTTGCTTCTGAAAGTCTGATTATACTGATTTCTTGCTTCGATGCTAGCCTGTCGATTTTCGGGACCAGGGTTTTGGAGAAACTTTTTGTGGGCTTGATTTTTTAAAAGTCTGGCTTTGTTACAGGATTTAGAAAACCACGGTTTGTGATTTGAAGTTATGGGGTTCTTTTTCGTGTAGGGAATATAAGTTCTCAATGCCAACTTGAATTGTTTCAGTAATTTGTTTACATATTTCGGAAACGTGTGTGACCAAACCATGATCTGAGCGACCAACGGGAGCAGTTACTGATGCTTGGTAGAGTTTAGGGGTGGAAGCGAGAACGAGATATAGGGGGTTAGAATTATGGGTGGGAACCCTAGGAAAGTAGGTAGGTTCCATAATTAAATTGGTAAGTGAGTTGCTGATTGCAAAATTATCGGCTGCTCTGCCTTGTGTGTCAGTTTTTGTAGAACTTAGCCAGTCCTTATTATGAACATTAAAATCCCCAAGGACGATTACTTTGGCCAATAAAAACTGGGAAATATTAGTGTCGATCTTTATTAAAAGGAAATCAAAGAACTCGATGTGGAAATTTTCAGATGGGGACCAGTATGTACAGCGGATGAATTTGGTAGGAAAAGTAAGGGTAAAGTTAGGATTATACAGAAAAAATAAATTAAGTTAAAATATGTTAAAGTAACACAAGAAGAGATAAACATTATGTAATCAAATGGTTTTAATTATACACATAAATTAAAAATTTAGTTAAGTTAAGTTAAGAAGATAACCAACTTTTATATTTCTTAACTTATTTTAATTTTTTAACCTTAATATAAAATAAAATAAACGTTTTCTTTTAAAAATAATTAAATTCCCACGCAATAACATCATAAAATAGGCTGACAGAAACTCGTTTTTCCCATGCATTATAAAAAAAATACAACCAAATTATATATTTGTTATACATATATTTGTTTAACAAGTTAAAAATTACCGGACAGCTGTCAAAGAGTGCACCGATGAATTAAAAATCACAAAAACCCTATTAACAGTGATTTGCTCTACGCATGCATACTTTTTTTTTATTATTTTTAAATTGATTTGCATGCTTTTACACAAATGTATTAATTTTTATTAACGTAATTTTTGTTGACTTAACTTAAGTCAATTTTTCTGCATAATAGAAACTGTAGCACAAGGAAGATGAAATGAGTTTATAACCTGGGAAAAGGAGGTGGTTGGTTGATGCTTTGGAAATATTTGAATGTTTTTAAATAAATAAATACAAGCAATTAAAATTAAATTGTGTTATTATGTAAGTTAAAAATATTAAGCCACCATATAAAAGTTTCTGGAAATCTATATCATTGCCACGGCCTACTTGTCAAAATAAATATCCAAATTGTTGTTGTAAAATGTTAACCCTGTAAAATATTTTTTCTGTTTAAGAAATTAAGACCAGGAGAAGCAGTTGCAAATCTCAGATTATTCCTTTCTGGTATTAAGAAAAAAGCAGACCCTGAAATGAAAGGTGTTATAAAAGCAGATCCAATAAAAGGATCTAGAACACCATGTTAAAATTAAAAATGTTAGTCAAGTTTATGTATATTTATTAAAATATATGGTTTACAAATTCCTACGTATTTTTTGTATTTTCCAATGCTCTAATTGAATCCTGCTCTATGGTGTCTCTGAACGTTGATTCTAAATCCAGGCTTTTATTAAATTCGCACCAGTCTATTAGTCTTCCAGCTTCAGGTCTTGGTTCTGATCCCCACCATAAATCGTTCTACCAAAAAAAAATAAATAAATAAATAAATAAACATATACATAGATTAAAAATGTATTTTGGTCTTGTTTATAGAAAGTAATAAAAATATGTGCTAAAATTTGGGGTCAAAATTAAAATATTACAAGGGTAAGATGGTAAGTTTGTCTTTTCAGGATTTATATACTTCTGCAGGTGTTATACTTTTTCGTTAAATGGTAAATATCAAATATTTTTTATACAGGGCAAGTCTGTGAAGTTTATCGCTTTAAATATTCAAATTGGGAAAAATGTTTTATTCAAAAATATTTTGGTTTTTGCTGCTCTATATTTTGCGAACAACGTTATGTATACAGGATGTATCAAAAAGTCCGTACAAAACAAAGTTCATTTTTTTAAATGACTTCCTACATTTTTTGTTACATTTTTGTTTTCTGCATAAAATTCTAGATATTTTTTATTCAGCATATCATATCCCTATATTCAAGTGTTTACGAGATATTTGCATTCAAATTCAAATTTAGAAGGGAAAAATCCGCTCTTCTTTTAATGTTGTTTTACGTTTCTATGGTTTCAGCGGTTTTTTAAGAGTTGCATAATAACCATATATGCTAAAGAGATTAATGAAAATGTCAAAATGACAGTTTTATTAATCTGTAAAAAAAATGTTGTAATCGGTTTTTTTTTGTTTAAGGTTTTACCTATTTTTACTTGTCATGTGATATCTAATAGGCCTTTTCCTCACAATTTTTTTTGTGCGCATGCGTCAGTATCAGCCATTTTTTTCGTACTGTTTTTTGTAAACAAGCATGTTAAAGGGTCTGTAAACACATAATTAAAATAAAAAAATACTAAAGAAAGTATAGTTATTGAAGAAAAGAAATACATGAATAAAGAAAAAAGTGCCTTAATTAGCAAATAGGTTTTTTTAATCGATTATTATAATGATATCAGTACGAAAAGGAACGAAGAAGCGGTGTTGTTATGAAGTATGTAAGACTGATACACGCTATAAATCATTTAAATACAATACAATTTAATCAATATAACAATTGTATATATGTGGTAGGCCTAATTAGAATAAAATTATAGATACTTTTTGTATAGTAAAGAAGTAATGATGCCTAACCTCTCAATCAGCTCACTTCTTTTTCCTTTTTAAAGACATCCTGACATTTAACTACCTTTTAATACGTAAAATTATTGGCTTTAACTGAATTAAACAGTGAAGCATCATCAATATTTTTCCAGTAAATGATTTAATTGGGGAGATAATACTGCATTCCCAGCCATTGTCGATCAAAACAGTACGAAACTTTTGAATTGCCGCTATTTCCACATGGCGACTGCGCTTGCGCTTGTCACATGATGAAAAGGCCTATTACTTATTAATTGTTACTATGGCTGTTTTGTCACTTTAAAAACACCGCTAAAACCATAGAAACGTAAAACAACATTAAGAGATGAGCGGATTTTTTCATTCTAAATTAGTATTTAAATGAGAATATTTCAAAAACAATTGAATATAGGGATATGATATGCCAGATAAAAATATCTAGAATTTTATGTAGAAAACAAAAATTTAACAAAAAATAAATAAAAAAATAAACTTTGTCCTTGTACAGGCTTTTTGATACACCCTGTATACATAACGTTATTCGCAAAATATAGAGCAGCAAAAACCAAAATATTTTTATATGAAACATTTTTTTCCAATCTGAATATTTAAAGCAATAAATGGGGTCTCAGTCTTACCCTGTATAAGTGTTCACCAGATGACTGCATTAAATATTTTGTTGCTGTAAAATGTTAAAATTTTGAGGTTAAAATAATTTGGACATTTTTGGCCAAAGGATTTTTGGTAGGTTAGTTTTGAACTGCTCTTCCCAGGAGGGTTTAAAATATTTTTAATAAACTAAGATGCTAGATTACTTTCAAAATCTGAATGACTGCAAAAATAATATTCATTTCAACATGCGTTACAGCCCGAAAAAAAATCCATTGAAACAAGCTTTTATACTCTAGTACGTGCTATTAAAGAGGCGTTGAGAATAAAAAAAGGTACCTGCACATTCTTAGATCCTAAAGAAGCTTTTGATAATATCCCTTTTGATGCCATATGTAAACTAGCAAAGGATTTTCAAGCTAACAATACTCTAATTGATTGGAAACATACCATGCTAAAGACAGGGAGTAAGGTAAGCAGGGAAAAGAGTCAGAGCAAGAATCGAAGAAGTCGAGGGTTTTATCTCCACCATTGTGACTTCTTGTGGTATACAGTCTGCTGTTCAAGTTAGCAAAAAAGGATATAAAATTGGTGATTCGCTGATGACACTTGCATTGCGATACAAGGTGATCAAGCAACAACCCTAATAGTATGGAGGATGCAAAAAGCACTTTAAATAGTTCAAAAATGGCATGGATTATACTAAGCCTTATGCACCAGTTTTGAGGTGGTAAGCAGACAACAAGACTACTAACAAAGGCGGCATGAAGTACTACTACTATGAGCTATCTATGTAATAAAGATTAATAAGTGGCTATTAAAACGGCTAAGGCCTAAATAAGCTAGAAAGTGACAGGAGAAAACATATGGTCACGCGTCGACTCTCAGGGATGTGGGAGGAAGTGACATTTAACGACCTGGATATTCTGATATCATGCCAAGAACCTACCACTTTCACAGAAAGAATATATAAAAAGTTCCAGACAAAAGTAAGTAAGAGGATTAAACGAAAGCATTCTTACATCTAGAGGACTTGTTCGGTATAGGGATTACGAACAACTCAAGAACGGAGTTAGCCTTTTGCCCTTGAAAATCATTCAACAGTAGTTCAACAGGGGGTGTATGCCATTTGGGCTTGTGTAAAATGGTTTTTGGATAAGCATTATAAAACACACATCTATATTTCCGCAGTGACTCAAGAACATTCCTACAATTACTATGCAGGGTGATAATTAAGTATTAGTTAAGGACTCTAAACATACTACAAATCAGAGTTCAATTCGATTAGCTTCGTATAGTACCAGGATATACCATTACCAAAGGTCATGAGGCGGCAGATAAACTGACTCGGATTGGGTCTGGCATCAAAATCTGTAGAGGGTACGGCAATAAGGGTGAAACTGCTTTTTTGTGATTTGGGAATGTATTGGTTTACAGAATCATTTTTAAAATCTTCAGAATTGAATTAGGGGCGGATTAGGACTAATGCTGTATTTGGCTCGTAGCATCGGATTGGACAAGGGCACTAATGCCTTAGATGCTTACCCCCTCCTAAGGGATCTGGATACAATGACCAACGCTGGCTAAGTACGCAGATAATTAAAAAAAAAGAACTTTCTTTGTAGGATTTATTAGAAAATAATGTAGATGTCTGAAAGCAACTTAACAGTTTTTACATGAGTAGCAGGCGTGAATTATTTTTCCCCGTAATACTGTACAGAATGCTTTAAAATTTCTTAATATTGTTTCGTGATACCCCGTATAAAAACAAGGATCATGGTTTTACACCTTTTTATTGGAAATTAGGTTCACAAAAGTTTCTATGGTAACAATTCAACGTAACGTAATAATGATAACTGTTTAACCTTTAACTGTCTGTCAACTTCTACTCTATTCGAAAGACAAAAATAAACTGGCCCGTGTGGACTTCCTTCGCGCTTTATATAGTTATTTGGAAAAGAATGGAAAAGTCTGGAAAATTCTAGAATTAGCTGGAAGAATTCTTTTACTACAGGATGCAAGGAAAGTGTAAAATGGATGTCTCCAACACCCTCACGATAAACTGCAATGGCCATCGAAAAAGGGAAAAACTTGAGGCAACTTTTACAGGTGTAGCATAGGTATGGGTAACTATCATATTAGCAGATTGACAGGTACCAATTTTGTCGCCCTGTTTGACTTGTTGAGAGTAATCTTTTAGGTTTATCATTCTGACAAATACCATATTTCTTTTGTTTT
>JAHBCN010011749.1:0-28300 GCA_019359885.1 Listronotus oregonensis
TAGCGGTCGTCCAAAATATCAACCGGGAACAAAACGAAAACTTATAAGCTGCGTTCGAAAAAATTTTTTTAAAACAGCCTCTTGGGGAAAACTAGAAACAATTTTTCCTGGCCCCCAAAAACAGCACGGCGCTGCATCAACAAATTTTGGGAGCTTGATGCCGTCGAGGGGCCCAAAAAACCCTTTTTTTAACACAGGCAAATACACAAGAAAGGGTTGGATTTTGATAGAATATACCACGGGAAATACGTTTCTGGGAAAGGGTAATATTTAGTGATAAAAAATTTTTCCAGTAAATTTTTTTAATGAAAGTATGCGAGTATATAGCCCCCAAAATTAAGATTTGAAGAGACATACCCCCAAAAGGTAAAACAGAGTGGTAGGTTTTCGGTCAATTTTTGGGGGATGATCGGCGCAGGATGGGTGGGCGTTTGCCATCATACCAGGACAGATACCGCCAATTTTATCAAAAATTTTTCAAAAATCATGCTGCCAGCGGCCTATAATGTCTATGGGAATGATTTTATCTTTTAGCACGACAACTGTCCGGTCCATACAACCCGAAGGGTCACCGACTGGTCAAGAAACAACCAGGTTAGAATACCCCTGGCCATCGCGAAGTCCCAGTAAACCCCGATGGAAAATATATGGGCACTGATATTTAAAAAAAATCCAGTCAACACATGTTCAGCCCACAAATGAAGAAGAGTTATGGGCAAAATTCAAGAGGCGTGGAATAGTTTATGAGGATTACACTAGAACATTGTTCGTTCGATTCCTAAAAGATTGGCCTTGGTGATCGAAAAGAATGGAGCTATCATAAAATACTGATTTTTGTTTTATAGTTTATTAGTTGATATTCAATTTGATTTTAGTTTTCTGTATAAATTAATGGAATTTCGTTAAAATTAAGTCTTTGTTTGTTTTGTTTCAGCTAAGAAATTGATATTAAAAGGCCTGTGAACGTGACTGTGTACTTCAAATATATAATTATCAGGTGAAAGTCTGATTTACGAAAAATCAATTATTTTGACACGGATTGTCAAATTTTGCCCGAAATTTTATGGCCGCAACTGTACCTTGTCGGCTTTAACTTTTTCCCCTCCAGAGCTTACATAGTGCGATCCATTTACACCACAAATGCTTAAATATTTCTTCCTTCTCGCTAGATAGGCCAAATAATGGACATTATTTTCGAACACCTAAATTTAGCCGGAAACAACCCGTGTCACCTTTTTTAATTTTTTTTTTATCATGGGACAGCCCACGAAGGCTGATGCCTAAGTACTAACGTACCGTGGGTGTCTTTAGTGTGGTGAGAGGGAGTTTGTTCACACGACTCTTAAATATGTGGAGATTAAGAGAAGAAGGAAAAACTTCTGCGGGCAGCAGGTTCCATAGTCTTGACACTCTAGGGATAAAGGAACCAAGAAAGCGGGAAGTTCGGGGCCTCTCTATCTGAACTGTAAAAGGAGTTTAAAAGTTGAACTACGTGTTGCTCTGTTGAAATGCCAGAGAAGGAATTACCCCGGCCCAAAAATTCCCTGAGCAGAACCGGGGTGAAAATACCTATAGAAGAGGGGACAGATCCCCTACAGTTTGACGGTGGGCAAGAAGAGGAAGCCTTTCTGTGAGCGTTGGATTATTAATAAGACGAACGGCTCTTCTTTCTATTCTAGAGAGGGTCTGATTTGGGATACATACAGAGTGTTCAGATTAGAAGAAGAGAAATATTTTCTGGCTCGGAAGAGGAAGGTAAATAGATAAAAAATTGAAATTTGTCGCTAGCGAATTTGTTAACAGTAATTGTTTAAACAATGAAAACTGCAAGCAAAAGGTAATTTTTTTAGTTATTTGCCTACAACTCAAAAACTATTGGAGATATTTCTCGCCGAGAAAATTCGGAAAAAATTCATAAATGGACCTTTTTTTAAAAAATTCTATCTCCGTTCGGTATAAAGATTAATGAGTAATTTTTCGGGAAATGATAGGTAATAATGACGTGTAGTTTACCTACACAAAAGATGGTTTCTGTAGGATTTATAGTTTTTGATTTGGGGCTCATCAAAAATTTAAGAGCATTTTATGCTAGGCTCACCGTTTTAAGGCGGATCATTATATTTTAACTCCGAAAACGGCATATGAAAGTACAGATCAAAATATTTCTCTTCATATTTTGAATTTTTTACTTAGGGCGCTTTTACCTGGGGGATGGTTGCCAAACAATCTGAAAGGTATTTTTTTTATATATATTTTGACCACCGAGATCAATAAGAAAATAATTTCTAAGCAAAAAATGTTCTATGCATTTTTTTTCTAAAATGCATATTTTTCGAGTTATTCGCGATCGAAAAGCCGTCAATAAAATCAAGGTTTTTGATCGGTTTTTTGCAAATAACTCGATAAGTATGCATTTTATTAAAAAAAATCTGCAAATAACAAAATTATAGCCTTAAGAAAACCAATAAAACGGTTTCTTTGTAATTGCTGTGGGACCAATACAAACCAAGTTGTGGTTTGTTAAAAGTAAGATGTTATGAAACACAGCATTTTAGAGATTTAAAGGCAAATAACACAAAATCTAGGTATTTTTCGAGGAAAACTAATAATAACTTTTTTGAAGCAAATACCTTTCTTTTTTTTAAGGTATGTGTCATAAAAATTGAGTGAGTGATGATTAAAATAAGGTTAGACCAAAAAAAATCTTCGAAAACAGCCCCTACTTACCACCCTTATTAAAATTAGTCGTAGCCCTTTTTAAATTCTCTTTATTTATGTATCATAAATACATTCTAAAATTTTAACAGATTTACGGCCTAGCGATGATCGCGTTGATAAATTTAGCAATGGACTTAGCAGTTGTTAAAAGTTAGAATGTTTAACAAAATGTCAGATTTTGAAAGGTTAAACATTTTAAACCGTTGCTAACTTTTAACTATTGCTAAGTCCATTGCTAAATTTAACAACGCGATTATCACTCGGCCGTTAAATTGCTTAATTCTGAAAAAAGTGGAGCTGCAAGTGAAAATAAAATTTCAGAATTTTAATAAAAAATTACCTTTTCTTCAAAATAACTCAAAAACTAGGGAAGATACGTAAAAATTACTAAGGTATTAAACTGTAGCTTTTTGAACTACAAACATTTTGCTTTTTTTTATTTACTGTGTAACGGAAATTAGGTGAGATATAAACGTTTAAAACACGTGTGTATAGACGAGCACTACCTAGTTTCATCCCTTTAAACTCACCCCTTTTAAATAAGTAAGCGTTTTAAATAGTTTTAATATACTACATATCTCTTAAAAAACCAACAAAATGGTTTTTTAAAGAACCTTATATCACAAAAACTAAAGGAGTTATGCTCAATTCGGAGCTTGACGTAGTTTTTACCCCTAAAAAATAAAAAACTACCTATAGCATAATGGAGATTTTAAAGAAGAGGGTAAATTAAGCTTAATTCCAAATTTTCATGAAAAACACTGTAATAAATTGATGTTTTTTTTTTAATTGAATTATAATAGGGGTTGATTTTTAAGGGCTAAAATATTTCAAATAATGTTTCAAAGAAACACAATACTACAGTTTTAACTTATTTGAGTCAAGTTTTACTCAACTTAAGCTTTCATGTATAATTTTATGGGTTTTGGCATTGAAGAGTTTCTTGGAGTTTTCTGGACTATTAGTACGTACGATTTGGTTTTTGTTGGTTGATTTTGTTTATGTAAAAATATTGTTTTATAAAATTATATATTTAATTCGCTTTTTATTTGAAGTCGTTTTAAAAAGGCAAGATTAAAAGATCTTAAATTTTTTTTCAAAGAAATATATACGCGTTACAAGAAAGGCATTTAAATATGCATTTGTAAGCTTAAAATATCTCTGAACATGATCTGAATTCCTGAATAAAGTATGGGAACATAGAGCCATCCAAGCTGAAATTAAAAGGATATCAGTGTGATTCAAAAGTACTTATGATGGAAACCCGCAAAAGCGAAGCTTAAATCAGTGCAAGACGTGACTTTTGTCCTAAAAAGCTGTAAATTTTCATAAAAATAAAGTTTTTATAACTAAAATATTTTTTTACCGATTTAGTTAACATTTTCTGTGTTGTGTTATATGTGGTTACCAAAGTTGATCAAATTTTAATGCATGTAAGAAAATCAAAATTGGCTAAAACCAAAATCTAATGTTTACGACAAAATCTTTAAATATTTACAACAAAACTACACTATATATTACAAAAAAATAATATTTTAAATTTTCCTTTAAACTAATAATTACGAAATAGAAATGCAAAAAAATAACTCAAAACTGTAAAACACTATTTTTTGTATATAAATTTAATGAAAGCAGGTTCTGGTTAAAAGTATGGAGTGGATCTCTGCCTGGCTATCTTATCCGGTTTTTCGTTGCCTTCTTTTTCCGAATGTCCTGGGACCCACAGAAGAGTTACCCCGTTGCGTTCTACTAGGACTTCCTGTTCTTGGCATTCCCATGTCAGCTTAGACGTTATCTTGGTGTTTGCTAAGCCCCTAGTGATGCCTGGTTCTGTTACTATGCAGATTTGCTTGTTTATACAGGGTGTAATTTAATTGATGGCTAAAAATGCAGGATGTATTCTTCAACTCATTTTAGGATCAAAAATCCATATAAACAGATATGCGCAAGGAGCCCATTTTTGAGATACAGGGTGTTAAAGTTTTTAAAAATCGGGTTATTATTTTCTCAAATACTTTTGCCGATTTTGTTAAACTTGGCAGTTTGTTTTTAGAATAAGGGGTTAAATTTTAAACCAATTAGATTAAAATTATTAAATCCAGTGACGTGCTGGGAGACACCTTCGCGAATATTATTGGCAAAAAAATTGTATGCCACTAACTTTTTTCCCATTTTGATATTCTTCTTGGATTAAGCGACTAAAAATACAACGCACGTCACTAGATTTAATAATTTTACTCCAATTAAGGTTAAATTAGCCCCTTGTTACTAAAAATAACACTGCCAAGTTTCAACAAAATCAGCAAAAGAGTATTTGAAAAATTATTAAAAACCCGATTTTTTAAAAAAACTTCAAATATGAGCTCCTTGCGCATATCTGTTTATATGGACTTTTAGTCCTAAAATCAGTTGAAGAATCACATCCTGCATTTTTAGCCATCAATTAAATTACACCCTGTAGGTATATTAAAAAATTATTTCACAATTTAAGTATTTTTTAATCATTTTTTTTATTACCTTTATTTTCTATGCATCGCTTTTCAAAACATGGTACTGGTGGTTTGTTGTTAAATTTTAGGAAGCACAAGTAATTTTATTTTGTTTTACTTATAAATAACTGTATTTTTACGCCATCCTTCGAAAGCTGGTATAAGGATTTAAAAAAATGCTGAAGCAAGTCTTTTTGCACTGATACACCACTGATTTATGTAAATAGTCCTTTATTAATATCGGGTTTTGGTCATGTACTGAACAATTCATTCGTTAAATAATTCCTGTTTCAGTAAAATTACCAGTTTTACAAACGTTCCAAACAAAGACAATATACATTAAATTTATTTATTACCAAGCCATATGGTAACTGGTTTGCACACAATAGGTAGCTGAACACAAAATTAAAAAATGTATTTACTTTTCATTAGTACACTTTTTCAATGTTTCATTTAATAAAAATGTTAACTTTGTATATGGTTTTTTATTAGCTTTTTAGCAAAAAGTTTTTGCTTTATTTGATTTAAACTCTATTGAACAATTCTATGTCTCTAACAAAGGTTTTTTAAATTAAAAAATCACTTTAAAATAAAAAATATTTTTAATTTTAAGAACAACCTTATTGAAACTGAAAATTATACAAAATAAATTTATATATATATATATATATATATATATATATATATATATATATATATATATATATATATATATATATATATATATATATTTATATATATATATATATATATATATATATATATATATATATATATATATATATATATATATATATATATATATATATATATATATATATATATATATGTGGAGTCTATAATTTGGAATAAATTCAGTAAATCACACAAGGTCGTTTGCAGCATGTCCCAAATTTGAGATATAACTTCATCGAATATCTTTTTAAATGGCATTACTACTTTTTTCAAGACTATTTTTAAAGGGTATATCAAATTACACATGTGTGCCAAATTTCAATTTTTTATTTCTTGTCATTTAAAAGATATCTGACAAACATCTAATTCGAAGACTAAAGAAATCTAATTTCATTTAATTTAACGTCAAAATAATCAACGTCATCTCGACAAAAAAGGATAACCAATACCTTTTGGCATTTAACTTTTAAACTGCATAAATATTAAATTAAAATCAATTAGATTTCTTCATTCTTCGAATGAGATGTTTTGTTAAATATTTTTTAAATGACAAGAAATAAAAATTTAAAGCTTGGCACACGTGTGATTTCTATCAAAAAAAGTATCAATAAGATATTGCTTCTCTTTAACATATACATTACAAGATATACATACTTAGGATCTCTATTTTCTTAAAAAGCCCTCTGCAGTAGGGCTCCACGAATCGAAAAACGTTTACGACAATTATTTAAACATTTTTTTTAATGTACCAAAAAGACAAAATTTCAAAACAATTTTGTTAATTAACAATGTTAAAATATTAACTTTAAGTTAAATTTTCAACGGAAATTAATTCTTTGAAGTGTTCTAAATACACCATATTTTTTATTTTTTTTTAATTAATATTAAAATAAATTACTTATTGTAACGTACTTGGTTTTGACTTTAAACGCGCAACCATAAAATTTACGCGGAAGCCCATTTTCAGCGTCAAATTAAAATTATAGAAAATGGAGATAGAGTTCCAGGAGTCGAGATTTTTTTGGAAATGTTTTCCTCTTCAAAGAAGTTTTTTGTAATTTCCGCTATCTCTTATGGTTTTTGAGTTATCATCAAAAATCAATAAGGCTTTTTTTGGGCTTTTGTTAATAAGAATTGCAATTTTTATTGGCCGAAAAAATCCTCAAAACGCCTTTCTCAGATTTGCATTCCGCGTCGAATGAGCTATTACTCATATTTTTCGAAGCCTTCTAATTATTTTTCGCAGGAAACACACTTTTCGACTAGATTACATACAAAGAATGTAATGTATATAGAAAGGAAACTACTGTCCTGCTTTTAATTAAAAAAAAATCTCAGACTCCGGTAAATTTATTTTTACGTATTTAATGTCAACTTTTAAAACTTGGTGTTGCCGTTTTTCGGTTTAAACAAAACTTTCGCAAACTAATCTTGATGGCTTGGTTTAAACGCCAGATCGTGTTAAGTTTAATAGTAGATAGGAAACTTTGTTATTGATTATATCAGCGCGTCAGCGATATAACTGAAATTTGTAGGAAACGTGTAGCAAACGTCTATATTACAAATAATTGCAATATTAAAATAGTTTGTTGTTTTTAAGCGAATAAATTATTGTTTTGTTAAAAAATATTAGTTTTAAAACTAAATTAAAAATAATCAATAACAAAAAAATTGATTGTTGAATGGACCGGGATTCCCTTGACTAGTACCAGTACGGATCATCATATTTTTTCCTATTTTAGTTTAATTGGTGATGCAGTATTTTGCATGGACCTCAAATTTAGCGCTGTTCCAAATAAGATAAATACGCTTTACCAAAAGTTAGAGGTTCTCAATGCTGGAAAATATTATTTTTGCAGAAGACTACACATCACATGAGGTTGGTTCGTTATTCAGTAATATTTTACAATATTTTGCACTTTTTGGACCCACTTAGTCCTAAAATGCACCTTCCATAAAAGCGATTCGTAAAAAATAATAAAAAAATGTACATTATTTCTTAATAACAAACAGACCTATGTTAACTTAAGAAAAACAACATCTTTTTAACAGCCAGACTTTTAAAAATTCAGGCCCACAAGAAGTTTCTTCAAAACCCTAGTCCCGAAAATCGACAGGCTAGCATCGAAGCAAGAAATCAGTATAATCAGACCTTCTTAGAAGCAAAAGACCGTTTTAATAAGCGGATAAAAAATAGTTCTCTCTTGCTCGAATGGCGGTAAAGCTTTCTGGTCCTATGCCAAAAATATTAGTCAAAACTTTCTGCACAAATTCTTTTCCACCCCTAATTTTTGAAAATGGAATTGTTTCTACCTCTAAAGGAAAAGCTGAACTATTTGCCAAAGAATTTGCTGCTAATTCTACGCTTGTTCCTCCTATTAATCTTCCTTTTTCAACAGTTGCCTCTGTTTTTCATAAAATGTCCGATATCATTTTTAAAGTCAAACAGATCAAGCGTATTGTTTTTTCTCTTAATACTAAAAAAATCGTCTGGGCTGAATGGCATACCAGCAATCGTCTTAAAAAAATGTGCTCCCAATCATGCACCCATCCTAACTCGCCTCTTTCGAATCTCTTACGACACGGGCATTTTCCCGGAGAGTTGGAAAGGTGCACGTGTGCAACCTGACCCCAAAAAAGGATGCAAAACTCTCCCTTCTAACTATAGACCTATATCTCTTCTTTCTGTTGCTTGCAAAGTAATGGAAAAATTCATTAATTCCGAAATCCTAAAGTATCTGGAAAAACACAAGATCTTACATGATAGACAGTATGGATTCTGTCACAGAAGATCCACAGCTGATCTTTTTTCCTTTTTCTTACACAACTGGAACAAGTCCCTTAAGTTTCTTGGTGAATCCCAGCTTATTGCTCTTGACATATCCAAAGCTTTTGATTAGGTCTGGCATGATGGGCTTCTTAACAAACTTCCTTCTTACGGTCTTTTACCTAAGCTTTGCTCTTGGCTCATCAGTTTCCTTTCTAATCGATGTATATCACTTACTGTAGATGGCCATTCTTCCAGCTTCTACCAAATTAAAGCTGGGGTCCCCTAGGGCTCAGTGCTAGCACCCACGCTATTTCTTCTGCACATTAACGATATTCTCTCTTCCACAATGAATCCCATTTATAGTTTTGCTGAAGATAGTACCCTCCACTCTAGTATTCAATTTCTTAAGCCACAATGTAAATTTCTTGATTTGGAGCGCCAAAAATATTTTCACAGTTTAATGCCTCAAACTCATCTTTGGGTGTCGGAGCTGCCAAGACATCGTTACAGTTTAATGCCTTTGAAAAAGAGTCGTTTAATCTTGTCGCGTAAAATAACTGCAATGGCACAAAAACATTACATATAGCCGGCACAAGTCTCTTCAGAGAAAGAGTCGTTTAATCTTGTCGGCGTTACTTTAGAATAAATCAACCACAAATACATTACTCATGCCTGGCAGCTCCTAAAACTTAGCTTTTCGAGCCAAAAGTATTTCCCTTTCAATCTTATTTCTTTTTATCCCAATCTAACCACAGAATATGTTCTCTTCTGGAATGCTCCCCTAACATTAGCATTTTGGATCTTCGCCCTTCTATTTCACATATTTTCACGGCTTCTGCTTAGAGGAGTTGGCCAGTATAATTCCTTCTCTGGCAGCTGCCAACAGAGCAACGCGTAGTGCAACTTTTATGCATCGTTTTACAGTTCAGTTAGAGAGGCCCCGAACTTCCCGCTTTCTTCGTTCCTTTATCCCTAGAGTGTGAAGACTATAGAACCTGCTGCTCGCAGAAGTTTTTCCTTCTTCTCTCAATCTCCAAATATTTAAGGGCCGTGTGAACAAACTCTCTCTCACTACACTTAAGACACCCACGATACGTTAGTACTTAGGCATCAGCCATCGTGGACTGTCCCAAGATAAAAAAAAAACGATATTTTTTTTTTTTTTTTATTTTCTAATACTTTAATATATATTGCATTAGTTTTTAATTATAAAAGATATTTTTATTAACCTTATATTTCAATTTCTTTATTTCTTAAAAAAACAGCCATTTTACAAGTGAACTTTCTCAATGGCAATAAACGAACTCTTTCTTATTTTAAATAAAAGTTTTCAGAGCATTAAGAAAAATACATATTCTCCTTTAAAATTTACATGTCTTAAGCACAATTTATGTCTTTTATTCAACCTTAAAAGAAAGAACGAATAATTTTTTACATGCTTATTTTGTTCCCTCTTATGTGAAGTTTCTACGAATAAAGGTCGAAATTTATTTTTCTTAATACTTAATTTGATGCATATTTGGCTGAATATTTTAAAGTTGACCTTTTTGTAGCTCGGGTAGAGAAGTTAAATTCAAGGGAAATTTTTCTATCCGTAAGGTCTTAGTGGTAATAAATTGATGGTTTTACGCAGAATGAAAGGAAAAAGGCAACAAAAATAAGGGTATTGTAGCGTAAACACAAGAGCACACAAAAAAACAAGATGAAGGGCAGTTGCTCTTATTATTTATGACTTGGGTCGACATATTACTTAGGATACAACTAAAGTGGGGCCGAGCTTTAAAATATGATGTTTTTATGGGAAAATAATAGTGACATTTATTTTTAAATCGTTTTTACTGTAAATAGAATAAAAAGTGTTAATAATAGCACTTAGCATAAGAAGGTTATTTGAAAAAATATAATCATATAAATAACATAATTAATCTCACTGTCGCGGAATACTAGAGCTTTGCTTTCCATAAACAGTTAAAGAATTTTGAATTTTACAAATCTTGCTGTTAAAATAAATGTTTTTAATAATAAAGACAGTTTTTTTTTATAATACCGATTAGTAAAAAGCATGTGAAGTTAAGAAAAAACTAGGTCTAACAGGAGGGCTTATGAAAACAAGCGGATCCGCATAAAAAAAGCCAAGTGTCACTGGGGGCACTAGTAAACCCCAAGGTAACGTCCAAGCTGACACGAAAATGCCAAAAAGAACTGGAAGTCCTGGAAGAACGCAACAGAGTAACTCTCTTGTGAGAGTTACTCTATTGCGAGACAGGGTTCATCCACACCATATTTTGGACCAGAACCTGCCCTTGGAGTGACCAAAACCACAGCACGAGGGCAAACTAGGAAATGAATATGAAACAAACACGAGGAATACTGGGAAAACCTAAGTAGAATAGGACATGGAACAAGCTTCATAAGGGGCCCATCCAAAAGAACGAAAAAAGAACTACTCAGACAAAGTCGAAAAAGACTTCGCATAATACAAGGGTTGCTAACAGGGCGCGATAACCTAAGAGGAGGCCTACACAAAATAGGCTCATACAATGGGAACCCAAGTCGCAGAATGTGCGACGAGGGGGAGAAACAGCCTACCACATACTGTGCGAATGTGAAGCATTAAATCACAAAAGACAAGCATTATTTGGCAACCGGAAATAAGCCCACAGAAATATATCAACCAACCAGTCTCGGGGTTATACAGATGATGTAGAAAAAACAAGACTAATGGGGCATTGGTATAAAAGATAATGGGAGATTAGGCACAAAAAGCCCAAGAGGCTGCACTGCCTCAGGTAGTGAATCAAGACGGCTTCCATGGAAGAAGAAGAGGAAGAAGAAGATGTTCCAATTTTAGATTTTAGTATTTTAAGGAGCGAGATTTCTGGATAGGAACTTGGCCCTTATTTTACATTAGTGTTTGTGGTTCTGAGCTTATTTTTTTTTTCGAACATATTCTTTTCCAGTTTAACTTATAAGAGTAGACAAGTCCTGTAATTTAGGATTTATATTTTTCCGAGTAGAATGGGGTTTGGGATCTGATGGGTAAAATATAGCAATTTTCTTTGTTAGTAAAAAAATCCGGCTTGTTTTTAAAAATCGAAGACAATAAGAACCTCAGAAACTCAGGTTCAATCAGTGCAAGCTTCTAAAATACCCCCAAATGATATATAATTGTTGCAGAAACACACCTAGCAACATGAAAGCTATTTTACCACAGCCATAGGTAGAAGAACACTCCTTTCTTAATGTTTATAAAATAATAAAAATCTACGTTAACCAGTAAAATTTTCAAATAACCTTGAAGACACAGCTCTACGTATTTATTAATACTAAATAAACAAAGAAAGTTGAGGAATTTTGTTGCAACAAAGCATGCAGCAACAGCAAGAAACCGTAGCGCATCCAATCAGAACTCGTGATTTCGGGCGCCAGGAAACAACCACTTAAGATACTTTACCGATAAGGGGAAGCAGAATACCGCGTCGGTTGAGAGTGGAAACCTGCGCGCCAGGAGAAGACGGTCAGTAGGACAATTGGCCTGGTCAATTAAGGTTGTTGTCTGAAAGTTTCCCTGTTTTTACGATATAAACAATAAATTCTCTTGCATTTTGGCAAATTGCCAAAATGTTCTCTTAAGTATGTGATAGAAAAGTAGTGGTTTTTTATGCTAGTAAAGCTATTCTAAAAATTTGTCTGTGTCAATTCTAACGTGACACATTCTACGTAGGATTCAAAGGTAACCAGAAAAAGTGTGAAAAACTAGAGTGGTGATTACAAAAGTAATTGGTAAATATTATATTAGGAAGATAGCTGAGTAGTCAAGGTAACATCTAAACTTTTTGATAATATAATCTGTCAATAAATTATACCAAGTGTCACAGTACTAACAAGAGACACGAGGTGTCCCAAAAACTGTAAATAATTTCCAAATTTGACTTTAAATATTCCAATTTCCCTTTTGTTATAAAACACTTTCTATTTGTGCTGTAAACTCGTCGTATTTTCGCGCCTAATGGACTCTGCAACCGGAAGGCGACTCGGGTTTTTAAGTGAAATAAATAATTTCTTTTTCCAAATTTAAGTGAATTTGTGTGCCAAATTCAAGGGCAACTTTTGTAACTTTTCCTTTCCTCTACTTTGTCAATTTCAGCCCTGTAATATGTATGTATTAAAATGTAAACATCTGGTATTGTCAGTAGAGAGCAAGTTTATATTTTAGATTTGTAAAACCTTGACACATTGATTCTAAGGCTATCAGTGCCTATTTCAAAGGTGATTGAAAACTTTTACATTTTTTTTTAAAGTAAACTTGATTTTCCAAAATTGGTCAAGGTAAAAATATTCTTTTAAGTTATTGTATATATTTGTAGAGAGTTAACTGGATTTGCTGATACGTCCCATTAGGGTATCACACTATATTTTTTTAGTAGTTAATTGTATATTGTTTTTAAATAAAAACTTGTGTACAGTTACTCTATTCGCTGTGTCTTAGATAGCAATAGTCTTTTTACAGGGCTTCCAAAGCTTAATTTGCACCTATGTTTTTAGTTCATCTTTGGCCGACAGCAGAGTTTGTCGGCAAGTACTTATAGTGCAGAAGCACCACAATAAACGTTTACGGTCCCTGTTTAGGGCGTTTTGAGTAAAAATGTGCAGTTTTCAAAATTATTTACATGTGCCCCACAACCTACGTACATACCAAATTTCAAGTTTCTACCGCCTCGGGTGTAGTGCCCCATAATTTTGATGAGTTAGTCAGTCAGTAGTAAAATGGGCGATTTTTAAGATCGCATATCTCAGAAACCGCTTGACATAACTTTCCAATTTTTTCACAGGTAATAAAAATACTTATGCCAATTTACATATCAAATCTCATACCTTTACGTAAAACAGGAACAAAGGTATGATCGGGGGGAAAAATACTGTGAAACTTAGTCGAGGCACGTAGTCTTATACAGACTACGTGCCTCACTACCGTCTGCCCAAAACTGAACTACTAAAACAATAAAAGACACACACTTACGCTCTCAGACAATCTTAATCAATTATACATATAATTAATACCTTGCAATTAGCTAAATTTAATGAGAAAGGGTAAATTCTTTAGCCCATTTAGCACTGTTGAGAAGGGTACGGTCAAAGAGGGCCATTTTCCTAAATTCTTGCTTGGAAAACTAAATTCTTGTGGGTATTTAGATTCATCTAATAGTAACATAATAGGTTGACACGACCACTTTTCGCAAATGACAGTTTAAGTTAATTAAAAACCGACCGTAAAATCGGTTTAATTACGCTATATAAAGAGCTTTTGGTGGTTGTTTTGTGATTAACAACGTCCATTTTCCTTTTATCTTATAGACATACGCTTTAAGCTTACCTTTATCTGCTGGCGCATTTCCTTTGCTGTTCACCATTTTCATAAATAAATTTTAAAGACTGAACCTAATTTGTGGGGTTAAAAAGGTAATATACAGTTAAAATATTAAAAAAATATACATATGTATATTTAAGCACATACATAAAGAATTTTTACTTAATCCAGCAAATATTATTATTATGAAAAATTTTAATTTCAATCTTGTATAAAGTTATCATTATAAACGTTTAGTTTTTATGAAGATAAATAGATTACATTTTTTTTATTTGTCATCATGACGGAAATTGCCTAAATAATTTTTAATACACAAGAACCCACTTTTCATTTCACTTTAAAAAAAAAAAATTACAACTTCCTTTTCTTGATCTTCTAATATAAAAAAGAAGTGAATAATTTTAAAACTAAAATTTACAATTTTAATTTTAATCACCAATTATGATAAAAAAAGGAGTTGTAAAAAGTCTTTTTGATAGAATTAAAATAATTTGTTTTTATCAAAACCAAGAAAATAATTCTTAAAAGATGTTTTAGTTCCAAATAATTATCCTCTTAATTTTATAAACAAATGCTTTCTGAAATTTGAACAACCAAATTTAAGACAAAATTAAAATACACCTATTACAAATCTATTTTTACCATATATTTCTGGCTTATCAAATAAAATTTAACGAATAGGTTATAAATTTAGTATTTGCACTATCTTTAAAACACAAAACACTATTAGATCTTAGGTAACAAACACAGAACCATACAATATAAACGAAATCACAAAAAATGTTATTTATAAGATCCCTTAAGGATGTGATAAATTTTATATAGGTAAAACTTTCAGACCATTAGCAAAACGCATAAAAGAACATAGAACATACATTAAAAACACATAATTCCACAAATTAAAAATCTGTCAACACGAATTTGATAACGACCATATAATAAACTGCAATGCTTTTAGTATTTTAGCAAAAGAAACTTGTTCAAAAAACGTAATTTATGACTTAAATTTTTGTCAAAAATCGATTTTTTTCTGAGAAACCGGAATTTTGTCAAAAATTGTTATTTCGCTTATTCCTTTGATTAATTACTAAAAAGTACATTATGTTATCAAAATATTTTTGTTTTTTTTTAATAATCCAGTCCGGAGATATCGTTCTCACCGTAAGACATCTTTTTTAGAGGTGCTCTCAGAGATCAGCTTTTTAAAATACTGTTAAAGGTTACCATAGTACGTGTACAAATTTTTACTTTATTAACTTACAAGTTCTTCTAAAGAAAAAACTTTTGAAAAAACGGTCTTTTGGGCCTTTATTCTCAATACCAAATAAAAGCCCTAGCCGCAATTTTATCTTAACACTCTTGCAACTATCTAAAAGGCGTACATCATGCCATTAGCATACATTTCTAATACAGGGTGGCCCAGATGTGTCTAGATTCACGTCCAGCCCATTTTGCAATTCGATAAAAAATTTAATCCCTATAAAATTTATTTATTTCAAAAATTAAAGACAGCACACTTTAAATCGATGTTTAATTTTACAAATTAATTTCATGGAGGGCTGACATATCCTGGCCCCCGAGAAGCCCCGATTTAAGTTCAGCAGACAGCGTAACTGTAAAATAGGGTAAGTTTTTAATTGCATCAAAGGATCCAGCGCATTAAACGCTAATTCATTAAACCGTTTTTAAACTACCACTGGAGAGTCCGATGGATACGAAAGAGAGACACAACAATCAGCTAAGCATTGACATTTGCAGAACAAATAGCAAAGCGTTTTTAAACATTTCGTTTTAATTCGTTCCATCAGAACTTCTCATGACGTCATTTGACGTTCAGCGCATAAATTCAGCGTACTTTCATCGATGGAATAAAGAACTTGCCCATATTAAATCGACCAAAAAAGCCTGCCTGTGGGTCCGTTCTTTGTAAGGCCAAAATGTTCCTAAGAAGGCTAAACAATAAAAATATTATCTATGACAACAATTTTCTTATTAAGCCAAATATTTAGATAAAATTATTGATAGAATGATGATGATTACAAGTAAAAAAATTAAGAACTTATACATTGTTTTACTTTTTCCAATACGTATTTATAACTAAAAACTAAATATTAGTATTTTCGGGAATCCTAAATGTTTTCAATAAGGCCATTGTTCCCTAGCAAGGCCCATTGTAAATTTTTTGATCGGCCTTGCAAGGCACCATTGGCTTTCCTAGGAACAATGCCTTTTTTTACCTACAATGTAAATAAAGTAATATTTTTTTTTAGTTCCATAGCAAATCTTTATATATCATTTTAAAGAAAAAAAATAATAGTTTTTCTGTAAGCGCGTATTAAAATGTTAACCGCGACGTCCGCAGTCGACTAGCGAAGGTTTGCATTGACAAAATAGCGGCGCGAGCGACTCGCCGCCATGTGTATGTCCTTGAATTTGACCAGTGATAGTGTGAGTAGCAGGAATTTGTCGTCGTATGGCAACAACTACGACTTATTATTAATTGGCCTTGCAAAGAGCTTGGCTATCCGTGGTCCACCCACCTTATTTCCAAAAATAAATCTGTTATGCTCACAAATAAAAAATTGCGTTCAATCTGAGACGCTTTTCATTAAAAATATTTTATCATAATTTTAAGGTAATTTCTTTTGAAGTTGATAAAAAAAATTAAATTACTATTTTATTAAGGTTGAGTTCATGAAATAAAACTAGTAAGAAGCTTAAACGATAAATTGAAACACTAACTTTGGATTAAATTGGCGTATATACTATTCCACACACCGCGCACTTGAGAAAATTTAAAACGAAATCGCTTGCAGTGTAAAAATAAAATATGGCTCAACCAATTTCGCATCGTGCTGCGCAAGAATCAAGAAGAGCGCTTACCTATATAAATCCTATCTTCGAAAACAGAGACAGAACCAATGTACTTAACAAAATGATAAAAATTGCTGCTTGTTTGTTACCGACAACAGGAAAATATTGAGCCCGTTTAATGTTAAAATCTACAGTGGCGGCCGCACTTCTTGTTTATTTATTTCAACCCAAATGAAGGTGATTAGTTTGATACGGGGGCCTTTTTTACCCTTGAACAGTTCACGAAGGCTGAGGCCTAAGTTCTAACGTACTGTGTGTGTCTCAAGTGTGGTGTGAGGGAGTTTTTTCACAAGGGACTTCTGTGGATAGCAGGTTCCATAGTCTGGACACTCTAGGAATGAAGGAAGGAAGAAAGTGGAAAGTTCGGGGCCTCTCTAGTTCAACTGTAAAAGGATGCATAAAAGTTAAACTACGTGTTGCTCTGTTGGCAGTTGCCAGTGGAGGAATTATACTGGCCAACTCTCTCAGCAGAATCCGTGAAAATACCTATAGAAGAGCAACAGATCTCCACAGCTCGAGAAGGAAGCTTTTCTGCAAGCGTGGAATCACTAATAAGACAAACAGCTCTTCTTTGGATGGAGTCCAAAATGCTAAGTGTTGTAGGAGACGCCATTTCCCAGACATGAAAACAATTTTTTTAAGAGTGTCTAATTTGGGATACATACAGAGTATACAGATTGAAAGAAGAAAAATACTTTCTGGCCCGAAAGAGAATCCAAGCTTTTTTAAAGGTGCTGGGGCTTTAGATGTAATGTGTTTGTGTCAGTTGAGGTCATTTTCAAAAGTAACGCGACAAGATTAAACGACTCTTTGTTTTGCAAAACTTGGCCGCTCATATGTAAGGAATAAGCATTGGAAGCCTTTTTCGGCGGCAACGAAAATTGCTGTGTTTTCGAGGCATTAAACTGAATAAGATTTTTGGGCCCCAATCCAAGATAAGTTTGAGGTCTTGTGAGAGAGATATCCGCATTGACCTACGCTTGGTTTTCAAATCAGGCTTATTGACTGGCTTGAGAAATTGAATGTTAAAGTGAAGGGTACTATTGTCAGCAAAACTATGAATGAGATTGATTGTGGAAAAAGAAGATCGTTAATGTGTAGAAGAAATAGAGTGGGTGCCAGTTCTGAGCCCTGGGAAATCCCAGCTTTAATTTGGCGGAAGCTGGAAGAATGAGCATCTAGAATAACTGATATACGTCGATTAGAAATGAAACTGGAGTGCCAAGAGCTCAGGTGAAAGGCCGTAAGAAGGAAGTTTGTTAAAAAGCCCATTATGCCAGACCTGATCAAAAGCTTTAGATATGTCAAGAGCAACGATCTGGGATTCACCAAAAATTTAAAAGAATTGTTCCAGTTGTGTGAGACAAATTAAAGAAAATCAGCTTTGGATCTTTTGTGACGGAATCCATACTGTGTGTCATATAAGATCTTGTATTTTTCCAGATACTTCAAGATTTGGAAATTAATTAATTTTTCCATTACTTTGCAAACAACAAAAAAAAGAGATGTAGGTCTATAGTTAGAAGGGAAAGTCTTTCATTCTGTCTTGGGGACAGGTTGCACACGTGTAGCTCTCCAGCTCTCCGGAAAAATGCCCGTGCCGTAAGAGATTCGAAGAGGCGAGTTAGGATGGGTGCAAGCTCGGGAGCACATTTTTTTGAGACGATTGCTGGTATGCCATTCGCTCAGACGATTTTTTATTATTAAAAGAAAAAAGAATACGCTTAATCCGTTTGACTTTAAAAATGACATCGGACATTTTATGAGAAACAGGGGCAACTGTTGGAAGAGGAAGATCAACGGAAGGATCGAGAGTAGAATTTGCAGCAAATTGTTTTGCAAATAATTTGGTAGAAACAATTTTATCTTTGAAGGAAAGGGGTGGAAAAGAATTTGTGCAAAAGTTTTAACTAATGTTTTTAGTAAAGGACCAGAAGGATTAACTGCTATTCAAGCAAGAAATGACTTTATCTTTTATCCGATTGTTAAAACGGTCTTTGGCTACTGCAATAGTTTGATTATATTGATTTCTTGCTTTGATGCTAGCCTGTCGATTTTCGGGACTAGGGTTGTAAAGAAACTTTTTAAAAGTCTGGCTATGTACAGGATTTAGAAAACCACGGTTTTTAATTTGAAGTTATGGGGTTCTTTTTGGTATGAGGAATATAGGTCTTAATACCTAGTTGAATTGTTTCGGTAATTTGTTTACATATTTCGGAAGGATCGTGAGTAGAAAAGCAGATAGGATCCCAAGGGTAGGTGGCAAAGAAATCTCTCAGACCATCCCAGTCGGACGAGTTGTAGTACCAGACGGTTCGTGGCGGCATGCGTTCAGTTGCCTCAGAATGTGTGGAGTATGATACGGTGACCAAACCATGGTCTGAGCGACCAAGGGAAGCAGTTACTGATGCTTGGGAGAGTTCGGGGGTTCGGGGAAAATAAGAGATCTAGGGGGTTAGAATTATGGGTGGGAACCCTAGGAAAGAAGGTAGGCTCCATGATTAAATTGGTGAGAGAATTGCTGATTGCGAAATTTTCGGCTGCTCTGCCTTGTGTGTTAGTAATGAACAATAAAATCCCCGAGGACGATTACTTCGGCCAATGGAAACTAGGAAATAATAGTGTCGATCTTTATTGAAAGAAAATCAAAAATGTGGGAATTGTCAGATGGTGATAATTTGTAATTGTCACGTTATGTCCTACTAAAATTTTGGAACAAAAATCGATTTTGGCATCAATTTTAAAATTAAATGACAAGTGTGACACATGGTTAAAAATATACTTTTGGGGCGGATCAGGTAGGCTAAAAATACATACAGAACGCTATTTAAAATTTTAAATTTAGTGTTACTTCCGGTAAAACCGGAACTGAAAAAATTGGTTTTATTGGGCCATTATAAAATTAATTCTGATAAATAAAAAAGTTATGGTCTTTTATATGTGTGATGTGTCACCCGGTATTTTATATAATTTTTTACACCATATAGTTTTATTGGAAAGTCGCTATAGCAACGGATGTAATATTTTTATAAATTCTAATTGTGTAAGAGTAATTCGCTCGTGACCAGTTTTATTTTATATCTTATCAAAAAAAAAACAAGATTGATGAAAAATCGTTTATACGACCAATAACCCCATACCAGGATTTACAAAGAAAAAATTGATGTTTTCGTGGTTTCCTTCGACGAAAACATTTATTAAAGCTTCTTTATTTTTAGTAGCACTAAAAGCGACGTTATATTTCCTATAAACAAACCGATCGATACAATGCGACAAACTTAATTAGGAAAACACATTTTATTTTAAAAACAAATTACCGGCAATTGCCGCTAAATTAGTATTACACCCTAAGAGGTTTTGTTTTGTCATTTTGTTTCATTGTTTATTTTGAATGAATTTAGGACATAATAGGTATCAAGGGAGATAAAGGTCAAATGAGATTAGCTTTTTAGCCGCTCAAATTCGCCAAGGTTTTGCCTTGACGAAATAAATTAAAACGTTCATTCAAGGCATCTTTAAGTATAATATTTATTTAAATTTAATATAAAGAGCAAATCAACACTTATTCTGAAGGGATAATTCCTTATAATTACACATATTAACATAATTTTTGTAACATCGATGAGAATGCATATTTTGCGTTTCATTTAGAAAGTTCTGATCTGATCTGAATGTTCAGAGGGTGGTAATATACCACTGCACCTAGACCTCAGTAGGTCCTTTGTGCTTCCTCTTGTAGGCGGGAGATTCACTGCGTCGTCCAACCTATTGATTTAAAATAGTTGACGACGTCTTTATGTGGAATCTCCCTAATTTTGGCCAGTAATGGCTAGTTCGCGCCCAGCATGGAGTTCCGTTCGAATGTGAGGGCGGGACAATCGCAAAGAATGTGTTCCGCGGTCTCATCTTCTTGTTCACAGCCTCTACATAATCCTGTGTTCGTTAGACCCATTTTAAATAGGTGTCCTTGTAGCCCGCAGTGGCCGTTAGAACGCCCGTTAGTGTTCGGAAGTTCCTTTTGGACATCATACGTTTTTTTTTCGCTATTGACTTATCTGGATAGCTCAGCATTATTTTTGCAAAGTTGCTGTTCGTAGTATCATCCCATTTTCCTTTAAACATTCGATGGGAGTATTCTGTAATGATGTCTTTAATCGCTGTTGTTGTCAGTCCAGTGGTGGGGACGGGACCAACTAGTTTCCGTCCCGCAGTCGCCCTGGCCAGCGAGTCAGCGGTATGATTACCTTTAGATATGTCATGTCCCTTGATTCAGGCTAGGTTGACCACATTATTTAGAGAGATGTTAGTCAGGGCTTGATGACATTCTAGTACAAGTCCCGAAGTAATTCGTGGTCTTTTCAGGGCTAGTAATGCTTGCCTACTGTCTGTATAAATACAGATCGTATGGTTGGCGATGTTGCGGCTTTTAATTTCGTAAGCCGCTATGGTTATGGCTGTCAGTTCGGATTGAGGCACGCTGGGTTCGGCGCCCATTGTCCATCCGATTTTCAGGTTTATGGTTGGTGAGTATATGTCACAGCCTGTGCCCCTCTTAGAGCCGTCAGTGTACAGGCTAATGGTTCCTTTAGACTCGCCTTTTATTGGTATTGTTCCTCTTATGTTGATTGTGTAGGGTTTATTGAAAACGAACCTTGCTGCAACTGAGTCCGCTCTTGCCTGTAGAATTGGAATTCCCCTGTAACATTCATCCACAGGCGTCGTCCAGTTGAGCCACTGCCTACATTAGTGTCTAGACCGACCATGCGGAGGCGTGTTAGAGTCATCAAAGCCGCTTCCCTTACAAATATATCAAGGGGGGTGAGATTCAATATCACCTCCATAGCTCTAGTCGGTGTAGTCCTTGTTTAAACATGCTAGAATAGCATGTTTAAACATCACAGGTGCTATACCTGTGATGTTTAAACATGCTATTCTTTGAATTCGATCTAGCTTATGTTTTTCCGTGATCTATTCTGTTTTGGACCACCATTTAGGAATTTATTAGAACACTTTTTGCCTGAAATAGCCTAGCACGTCCTATTTTCAAGTACCTGCTTCTCTATTATATATTGCGATCTTTAAAATCATTTTTACCTGCCTTAGGACTGGAAAGTACAACAAGACCGCAGACGGGTTATTTTCACAGTATTGTACGAACCTTTAAGAGTTTTATTGTTTTCTGCAGTATAGTTGGTTTCTGTCTCGTTTACAGTACAGTCAAGTGTTTAAGTCGATTTTGATATAAAATGGCAAGTTCGAGTCGTCGATGCTGCAAAAGTCCAGCCGATAAGTATTGTTATTTATGTAAACGATTTATTATAAAGTTCCAAGCTAGATCTATATCTAAGAAAGTCAAAAAAGCCTATTTTTTATCGTTTGGGTGCCAAATTGGGGATCAAGATAAAAGTTGGGCTCCTCATGTTTGTCGTGTGAGTTGTCACGTAAATTTAGTGCAGTGGATGTACAGCAAGAAAAATTCTAGCCTGTTTGCTGTTCCTATAGTGTGGAGAGAACCTACTGACCATGTAAGTAATTGCTAATTTTGCATCACTAAAACAAAAGGGATTTCAAAAAGCTTAGAGACAAAATAGAGTATCCAAATTTGCCTTTTACGCTAAGGCCAGTTCCTCATTGCCAGGAACTACTGGTACCAATAGCTCCTTGAAACCTGGACATTGTGTTTTCCAGTGATTCTAATTTTTAATTAAAGTCTGATCCACAACTTCCTGAGAACAGTTGTGACCCAACATTTTTACCAACTACCAGTAAACTCCTTAATAACTTAAAATGAATTAAATGACTTGGAATGTTACATTATCAAGTTTTTTTAAATGAAAGGGTCACTATGTGTCTGTTGTAATGTTGATGGTTTAATGAATGAGCTTTATATGAAAATAATCCTAGCAGAGTGGCGTTTATACATAGATTCATCGAAAAACAGCCTAAAAGCAGTCCGGTTTCATAACAGAAACAAAAAACCATCTATTCCTTAAGTCCATTCAGTGACAATGAAAGAAACCTATGACAACTTAGCAACCATATTAAATTGCGTTAAATATGAACAGAATCAGTGGGATATCTGCGGAGATTTAAAAGTCATAGTTATCTTGCTAGGACTTCAAGGGCCTTTTACAACTTTTTTTTCTGCCTCATAGAACTTCTTTTTAACCTGGTTCTTCAAACATTAAATATGCCCTCCTTGTTAACCCAAAAAGGTGCTGCTACTGCCTCTCCATATTAAGCTTGGACTTAATGAAAAACTTTGTCAAAGCCATGAACAAAAAAGGTAGTAGTTTCCAATACTTAAGAAAAATATTTCCCAACTAAGTGATGCAAAATTAAAAAAAGGCATATTAATTGGACCTCAGATAAGGAAGCTCCTAGATGATCTCCGTGTTCAGGAACAAATAAATGAAAAGGAATTGGCAGCTTGGACGTGTTTTGTACGTGCAATAAAAGAATTTTTGGGCAACAAGAAGACTATTAAAGACTCATAGATAAACTGTTTTAAACCTATGAATTACTAAGGTGTCGCATGTCTCTAAAAATACATTTTTGCACTTCCATTTAAATTGTTTCCCGAAAAATTTGGGTTTAGTAAGCGATGAACAAGGAGAAAGGTTTTACCAGGACATCAGGACGATGGAAACAAGATACCAGGGACGCTAAACCCATCTATGCGCGACTACTGTTGGTTTTTAAAAAGGGATGATGCTACAGAACACAATAGGAAAAAGTTAACGTTTCTCCCCTTTTATATCGCAATGATATAACTGCCTAAATTATTTTACAAGTATTTTATTGAAATTCGTTGAATTCATTAATTGTTCCCTGTAATCCTTTTACATTAATTAAATTCATAAAAGCACCATTTCACGACAAACTAAATTAAAATCCATTCATCACTGCTAAGACTTCCAAGAAGTTTCCCCAACAAAAGTTTGAAAATGTTTGGTTTTAAATTATTATTAAAAGAAAATTTTCCTTTCTTTATCAGTTTTGATTTTTACAAGAGTTTAAGGTGTATAACTGGATCATAGAACTACAAAAAAAGAGGTAAATTATATTTGTACATATTAACTTCGATCCATTATAAGAGGAGCCCCAGGTTTTGGCGCCTTTTTTGATTTTAAAACTTTCAAACCAAAAATTTATTAAATCGAACAGCTTTAAGTTTTTTATGACCCAATTTTTTTATGGTGTCAACTACCAACGAGTAATCGCAAAGCCGTCATTTTTTTTTTTAGATAGGATGACTAGTTTCCGTCTCTATTTTTTTATAGTTTAAAAATTTCTCCAATAGGCTCAATAAAAATTGAGGCAGTTAAACGATTAGTTTTCAAGATATTCCGTATCAAAAATTTGAAAAAAATTAGTGACAGCTTGTATATAAATATAAAAATGAGTTACCTGTCAATCTGTCTAGGTAAATTTTTGTTTTGACATACTCTTGTTGATAGTTTTTAGAAATTAAACGATAAGGATATCCGTCAATACCGGCGGTTTATCCGGATGAAGAAAAACGCGATATTGTTTTATGCTACGTTAAAAACAATCAACGAGAGGCTCTTACGACGCGCCTAAGATATCGGCAGCTTTATTCTGGTGGACTTGTGCCATCAAAATCCAGAATAAATAGAATATTAAGTAACCTTGAAATACTAGTTTGGGACACAACAACATAAAAAGTCAGGTTGGCGGCAACATCCTGGACGAGAGAACAGACCAGATGATTCCCCAATACTCATTTAACAAAAACTTCCAGATCGAGGTGAGTGGCAGCAACCCGATCTTCCCGGCACGGTTGGAGACATCATCTGATGGTTTTAAAACCAAACAGGAAACTGGAGCGGGCGTATAAAGTGAAATAAGAAATTCACAATTCTCCATTCCACTATACACTATACAGAACACACAGTTTTGTATTTCAAACGGAAATATATGCTTTACTGCACTGTGCAAAAGAAAATAACAGGAGGGCTTATAAAAACAATAATAACAGACAGCCAAGCGTCACTGGTGGCACCCAGTAAACCCCAAGGTAACGTCTAAGCTGACTTAAGACTGCCAAAAAGAACTGGAAGTCCTGGGAGAACGCAACAGAGTAACTCTCTTGTAGGTACCAGGACATTCGGGAATAGAAGGCAACGAAAAAGCGGATGAGCTAGCGAGACAGGGATCATCCACACCATACTTTGGGCCAGAACCTGCCCTTGGAGTGACCCAAACCACAGCACGAGGGCAAACCAGGAAATGAATCCGAAACAAACACGATGAAACCTCAGACAAAGTAGGAAAAGACTTCGCATAACAGTAGGGTTGCTAACAGGGCATGATAACCTAAAAGGACACCTACACAAGATAGGCTCATACAATGGGGACCCAAGTTGCAGATTTTGCGACGAGGGGGAAGAAACAGCCTACTTTATCCTGTGCATATCTCGGGGTTATTTAGACTTGTAGTAGGAACCAGACTAATGGAAGGATTGATATAAAACACAATGGAAGATTAGGCACAAAAAGCCCATGAGGCTGATCTGCCTCCGGTAGTGAATCGATACGGCTTCCAGGGAAGAAGAAGAAGAAGAATCTTGAAAAAAATTCCGTCAAAAAATTGACGAGATTGCAGAATGTCCCTGTATTTTTACCTGCGTATACATGTGAAAAAATAGACAGACAGAATATCTTGAAAACTAATCGTTTAACCGGCTTAATTTTTATTGAGCCTATTGGAGAAATTTTCAAACTATAAAAAGATATACACGAAAACTAGTTATCCTGTTTAAAAAAAATAAAGATTTTGCGATTACTAGTTGGCAGTTGACACAAGAAAAAAAATTCAGGTAATAAAAAAATTTAAGCTATCCCATTTAATAAATTTTGGGGTTTCAAAATTCCAACATAAAAAAAGACCAAAACCTGGAGGTCCACCTTAAGTTAGTGATGTTGTTAAAAAGATATAATGACTTAATTGTTTGGGAAATATACTATTGATTATGGAGAAACACCGCTTTTAGTCAGAGGGCTCTACCTAGAAAGTTTAAGGTTTTTATTTTTTTAATTTTTTTGAAATTTTTAATGAAATGTAAAAATTTATTTTATTAACAACAAAAAGTAAATTAAATTTGCAACAAAAACAACAAAACCGCATGTCGATGTATTTATTTATTTAAAAGTTATTGTCAAAAAAATGTTTTTTACCTAAACAATAAATTTCTCATATCTCCTTGATTAGGCATGCCCTAGGAAACTAAAAATACTTTAAAACTTATTTTTATTATTATTTTATTAACAATAATGAAAAAATGGACTTATTGGCACTACTGTGTTGTCTAAAAGGTGCCGTGAAATACATTACCCGCATGTGTTGATAGGTACTACTTTAATTTAAATTAAATGGGAAAAACTGAAAACGTGCGAATTTGCAGCATTATAAAAGTTTTTCTCTACTTAAAAAGCTGCTTTTCAAGCTTTAAAAGCCCGTAAAAACATCGGCAGAGATTTGCAACTATATATTTAGTTTTTATCTAAAACAATCCCTCCGGGCAGGCAGTAACGTTCGTTTAGCGTAAAATCCCACTTGTGTGGTTTAAATTGTTAGATACATCTTGTTCAGAAAATGCTTTCAGTTATAGCTATTTGCACGAAAACAGCATGAGATTAAGTGTTTAATATTTAAACAACACATTTTTTTAATGATGTAAAAAAAAATAATTACTTTTTTTGTTACAAGCAGAATACATTCTCCCGTGCAAAGGAAAAACATAGTAACTCAATTTTTATTCAAATTTAGTTTCTATCGTATGTCATTCTGCTAGCTTTTTCCAATCGATAGCTATGGAAAAAAATGTGATATCTCCAAAAATAGGCACAAAATCACTCTTGGGATTTCCTAGTAAGTGCTTAATTCGACACGCTTACAACGGTAAAAAATAGCAACACCACATTCCCTAGGAAAAAAACAGCATATTTTTCCTGCTACTGTAATTCGTTCGGGTATGTTGTTTCTTTACGCAGGAAAAAGATAATAAAATAACTTACTGATTTCTTCCATTAGTTTATGTTAATACATAATTTTCATATTACAGTGGAAAAACATATCCAATCGCCCTACTATTTTAATCTCATAACATTTTAGATTTATTTAAAATGGAAAAACCTAGCAATAAAAACTTGCTAGGTATTTCCAGTGCATTATTCCATCTTATGAGTTTACGTGAATTATTGCTATTTTTTTCCAGTGTAAATACGGCTGTACCGTTTTCGCGGGAAAATTGACAACTCACATGCTAGGTTATTCCACGGTAATCAATACAAATCTCAATTATTTCTATTTGAGTCGTTCAGTCTATTTTCGAACGCTGCGGTCGCAAGCCGTTTTTTTCTTGAAAAATAATTGTGAAAGGGAATTAAAAAAAGTGTGAAATTGTAAGTGAAAAAATGTCTAAAAGGCGACAGTACTAAAATAAACAGAGGTATCAACACTGCCAAAAAACAAAAGATACTTAATGATCTGGTTCCATCCATGCCTCCTGTTAAAAGATTATTTTGGGATCAATTGCCAACATCTGACAAATCATCTGATCTTTTGTCAAACCAAAAGTAAACGCATAACTAAATTTTCTATTTGTATTCTTATGTTTAAAATTTAGTTTGTTTCCCCATTCATTATAATGTATGCATTTTATTTTGTCTCCCGTTTCTTGCGTTTCCATGTACTCTCTAGGCATAAAAAAACTTTTGAAATTTATTTAGAAACATATTCTTTGCTGTGTTGATAGACTGTTAGCTTATTCTCATTTTTTTTATTATAACTACTTGATTTAGTATTTTGCGTATTCATTTATCAGAATAGTGGTTGTCCTTCATTTTTTATCCCTCATTTATTATCTTTAATAATTAACTTTTAGCTCTTTTTCTATAGGTATTACATAGAAATAGCAAGTTGACTTGCTAACTTTTGCCGTGAAAATGGTATTATTTTTTATTAAAAAAATAGTAGATCGACTGACTACGTTTTACTATTGAAATTTCGTTATTTTTATGTAAAAAAATTATAGTAAGTCCATTATTTCAAAAACTCTTTAACTTATCGCAAAAATAAGAATATATTTAAAAAAGGGACTCCAAAAACCCATATACAAGAAAAAGATGTGTATTTGCCCTTATAGTTTCCTAAAGGCTTTAACAAACAGTTAAATCTGTTATACTGTAAAACTATGAAAATTGAGTTACTATGTTTTTCCTTTGCACGGGAGCATTGTTATCGAACTAAAAACTCAACCCTTTGTCGGCTTTTATAAAAATTAAAAAAAATAATTAAAAGTGTGGTGAAAGGGAGTTTGTTCACACGGGACTTAAATATTTGAAGATTGGGGGGACAAGGAAAAACTTTGCGGCGGCAGG
>JAHBCN010011750.1:0-28371 GCA_019359885.1 Listronotus oregonensis
GAACCCTTAACGCGTTTATTGGCATTTTGCATCTCCTACAAAGTGTTTTTTTTGGAATATTAAACCGTTGCTGGCGGCAACCAGCCCATTTCTTTTTTTTTAATTTTAATGGGTTCCATATCTGCCTCGTTCCAACTCTGCCTCTCGGATTTTTTTTTATAGCGATCGGACCGACCCATCTTCTGAAAATTAAAAAAAAATACCTTTTGTAAATAATAATTAAAAATAATGCCGTTTTCAACATGTCAATGTGTGCCTTTTTATCCCAAAGAGTATTATTATTGTTTTAGTAATATTTATAGAAACATTTTTTACAAAAAAATATTGACGGTACAAATATATCCCAAGTATACTACTTATCATAAGATAAAAAAACTTTATAAATTTTTGTCATATTGATGTTTAGTCAAATTTTTAAAAAAGGCGCGAAATTTTTAAAATGTCCAAACACAATACACCTAACCGAAGTCAAAGTTATGGTAGGAATTTAACTTCCCTAAAATCATCCCCGCTCTCCCACCAACTCATAAAAAATATGGCGGGAAGGGAATGGCAAGAGTTTAAAAAAGAGATTCCTTTTATCCAGATGCCTTTTATACCAATTTCCCTACATTTTATTTTTATTGTCTTTGTATATTTCTAGGGATTCCAGATAGTTTAATTTATGGCCCTTAGTTGAATAAATATTTCTATATTATTTAAATTGGGGAATTTGTGTTTTTTTTCTAAACAATGATTAGCAAAAGTAGAGTCTGTTTTTTGTAGTCTATATGATCTAAAATGTTCTAAATAGCGAGTTTTTATGCTCCTACCGCTTTGTCCTATATAAAGTTATCAAATCTGAACATTTCAACTTATAAACTCCTGATTTATTAAATTTGTTGGTTTTATTTTAGCGTTATAAATAATATTCGATATATTGTTCTAGATTTAAAAGCAACTTTAATATTGTGTTTGGATAAGTTTGGCTTTTTTCTGATAGGGTGCCGCAATACGATAAGGATACATTTTTTTGGTTTTTTCTTGATCTTTAATATTTGGATAGATTAATTGAAAAGCTAAGGTTTTTGTTTTTTGGTTATTAATTTCTTTATGGTTTGTTTGGAGAATGTATTTGATTGTGCAATATTTTCAATGGTACAAAGTTCTCTGTAGCTCTTCAAGAGAGAGGCAAAGAGAGTGCTCTATGTATAATTGAATTGTATGCAGCGAGTTTATGTTGGATAGGGTGGAAAGAGTCATTGGGGATAGTAATACCTGTAAATGTTGGTTTTCGATATACTTTAAAAGTGCACTGATTATTTACGGGGATATGGTTAGATCTAAGAAATTTATTTCATTGTTGTCTTCTTTTTCTAAAGTGAATTGAATTTTGGGTGAACACTGTTAATATAATGTAAGAAATTCTGAAGTTGTCTGTTTGTACCTTTAAAGCATGCGAGAACATCGTCAACATATCTGTACCAAAAGTGAATATGGTTTTTGCCTAGATCTGAACTAAGAATTTTATTTTCTATATCTGACATGAAAATATCTGCCAAAAGGGGGCTAAGAGGCGAACCCATTGGTAGGCCTGTGTGTTGTAAGACTTACAACACACAGGCCTACCAATGGGAAGTCTTCATTTTCAGTGGCGTGGCGTGCAGTTCAAAATGGACAGTGATGAAGAGCAGATGGTTGTCGCTGCTAGTTGTGTTAATTTCAGCAGTGTTTTATTATTACAAAATAGGAAAGAAGAACGGGAAAGAAGAAGGCAGGTTTATAAACATCATCCCAACCAGAACCCGACTTTAAACTTGTTTTGACTTTATTAAATAACTGAACATTGCCATCAAAGAGTCTTTTTTTTTTCAATTCTACATCCGAGCACTCCACGCTAAACTTTGTTTTAATATTATTCCAGGCATCAGCCACTTTATTTCTATTCTTATGTTCTGGAATCTGTGGGTTCCAAATTGCAGGTTCATTTTTATATAATTGTATAAACTCTAACGTTAACTCGTTGCTCCATTCCAAATCAGCAAATAAAAAACAAATCAACCCGCCACCAATGCAATACACAAGGGTGCGCTAAAGCAAAACACATATAAACAAAACCGTAGCGTCTGGAAGCGATGCCAAAGTTAACTACGTGGCACTTCGCCGAACTACGAGCTTCTTTAATTCGGGCCAGTTTACGGACAGCCTCCTGGAAAATGACGAACTACGAATCTTCGTCGAAGGTAGGGCTCCCACACGCTACGCGAATAAGCTCGAATACCGAATGTTCGCCGAATACACGTAGAGTTCTGGGACTGGCTTAAGCCAAATTGCTCCTGTGCTCCTGTGTAGCATGATGAGTTGCCAACAGTCAAAATAACACCATATAGTTCTCTAGTAAGCTAAAATGTAGTTTTAAATGTCTTAACTATTCGCAAAACGCGTATTGGAAAAAAATGTCATGATAAATAACGCAGAAAATATATTTACTTCTTTAAACTCTTTAAAAAAAAAGCTACAAAATTTTAAATCTTATGCCCACATTATCGAAATTAGCTTAAAACTTTAAAATCTAAGTCTAAATAATAAATTTATTTTAAAATCTACTGCAAAACACTCATTTAGGTACTTACTGTGATTTACGTTGAACTCAAGTATAAAGAAATTTTTATCCACATCAAGAACCTTTATCAGTGCATATACTAAATAACTGATGAACCCCAATTTACCTAAAAAACAAAATTTATTAAAAGTAAAGCCAAGTAAAGAAAAAAAAATATCAAAATAAAACATAATAAAGTAGGTATAGCAAAAATTTTAATTATAAACCGTAAAATTTAAGCTTTTGTAAAATTAAAGTAGACTAATAAAAAACAAAATTATAGAAACATTTAAAATAAAATTCCAGATACTACACTGAAAATTAAAAAGAGTTGTATTATTTAAACATAGTTTATTATATTAAAACCTGGGATCCTTATGTATATAAACTATTTTTCTTTTTACAAATCCTGCAGTAAAATATCATTATAGTCGTAAAAAAAGGGAGCTTTTTATAATAATATTTAAAGGTCGCTTATCTTGAATTTCTATTTTACGTTTAAATAACGTAGAAAAAAATAATTTATATTTGGAATTTTAAAACTTGCTTTTAAATTTACATATTAGAAAGAGCGACACAAATATCTTATATTCTCTTATTGTCTCCTTTTTCGTAAATTTACTTCTTTAATAATTATTCAAAGATGAAATTTAACTTATTTATTGTTTTTTATTATCCTTAAATTTAATATAATAGAAATTTAAGATGAGCGACCTTATATGTGTATATATAAATATATACAGATGTGGAAAATCCAAAACCGAACATAGGGATAGAGTGTAATGTATCAAACAGAAACGGACAACCCCTTTAACTGTGTGAAAGAAGTGAGACAAAGCTTCTTTTAATATAAATATATATAATTTTTTATATATTTAAATAAAAAAATATATATAAATTTTTTTATATATTTATATATATTTATATATATAAATATATATATATATATATATATATTAAAAAAATATATTATAAATATTATATATAAAAAAAAAAATTAAACCACAGGTTAAACACTTTAGCCGCAGAGCATAGAAAATCTTAAATCTTATCTTTAAATTTTATTATTTTCTCCCCCTTTTTTATTTTTATTCTCTTTTTTTATTTTTAGTTTGTCTGTAGTGCTTTATTTTTTTTAAGATAATACATAAATTTTATCCCTATGCGTTTTCAATTATATTAATAAGTTTTTTAGGTAGAGGTTTTTCATTAAATGATTATTGTTTGACACAACATGAAAAATTTTATAAAATCCGATGTGGGGTAAAGCTTCTTAAAGAAAAAAGTTTTTAAATTTTTATAGCTAAATTTAAAAAAAATATTATAGTAAAAATACTTTTTTTATATTAAATTTTTTAAAAAAAATTTTGAAAACAAAACTGACCCCCTCCACTTTTTTTTTTTTTAAATGTCATGTATATCATGTTTTAAAATTTTTTTCCATGGGGCTGTGTCTTATTCAGAAATATTTACACTATTTTAACTTTTTCGGGCGCCTCAGGGGATTTTTTTGGGATTGGGGAAAAAAAAGTAAAATACGTAACATTTTTGAATCAAACATACCTTTGTAGTAACATCTATTAGGATTTTATTTCAAGGCAAAATGCAAAAAAAAAACGAGCAAACAATGGTAAAATTTTTATTTTTATTCTCCGAGAAGTTCATAAGTCGAAACCAAGTAAACGTACCGTAGGCGTCTTATGATTGAGATGGTGACTACGATAAAACATTTTTTTGTTTTCCCACCATTTTTTATGAAATTTAGGAATTGTTATTAATTGTTAACAATGTATTTTTACATATATTTATCTTTTTTGGTTAATTGGCTTAAGACTTAGAAAAGATGACGTTGCTAAGGCTTAAACTCAATCTATTCACCAAATCCCTCTAATGATCATGTTAATAATATTTCAATTGAGTACAAAAAAAATGTAAATAAAATAATTACTTTAACTATGACAACAAAAAATTTTTCATTTTTTTTTTTTAAAAATTTTTAGTTAACCTTTCTTTTTGGGGGTAATCAAAAAAAATTTATAGAAAGGTATAAAGAGATTTAACTGGTCGTTAAAATTATTTTTTTGGGGTTGGGGTTTTTAAAGGGAATTTAAATCATTATTGCCTTAAATAACAAAGCTGTTGTAAAATTACTACAAACATTTCTAGTGTAACTATGCTTTTTTTTACGTAAATATAATAATTAAAAATTATTATCAAAAAAAATTTTCATATCTTTTCTTATACTGGTCAAATTATTTTAAATATTTCTTTGGGAAATTTTAAACCCTTTAAAAATTTTTTTTAAAAGAAAACATAAACTAGCTTTGCCTTTTTTGTAATATAGCTGCTTTAGTTCACTATAGACTAAGTTCTGCTTTGCCAAATTTTAGTCCAAATTTCAGGTTATTTGAGTTTCTTTCAAACTGTAACCCTATCTATAAAACCATTTGGACTTTTGCCGATATCTAATTAATATTTTTTTATAATATATAATAAAAAAAATGTTACGCTATAAAATGTATGTCTTATTAAATACCATACAAATGACTAATTAAGCATATCTTGTCAATAAATCACCCACGTGGGAATGGTTATTTATCATAATTTTAATAAAAAAATAAGTTTAGTTTTAATTAAGGCACTAATAAGTACATAACCTTTCTTTTTTATAGACAAAGTAAAATGTAATACCCTAATTAATTATCAAGTTTAATACATTTGAGGTTTTACTTGTTTAATTTGTATATGGTACCAATGCATAGATAAGCTATTTGCAAGTTTATCGATTGCCTTTATAACACTATGCGGGCACACCCTTGTTGCAGTTAATTGCAATTATTTTATCTATAAAATTTTCCCAAACGCAAACCTGTAGTTTAATTATTTAAATCATCGCCTTATTAAATTTAAATTTTATCAACACAGGGGCTTTGATTATATTTAGTGGCTTCCGAGGCCTTTATTTTTTAAAAATTTTTTTTATAAAATTAGGATTTTCCATATTATATTTTGAAATTATCAGTTAAAAATTATTGCAGTAAAAAATGGAAAATATAGGCAACGTCAACTTTTTAAATAAAACACCCTGTAGTTATATTATGAGCTACAACAAAAGACGTTTTCTTCTGATTTCAAATATATATATATATATATATATATATATATATATATATATATATATATATATATATATATATATATATATATATAAAAAACATTGATAAAATTTTATGAATTATTATTAAATTACAAAAAGTTTCATATTAGTATTAAGAAAGCCATAAAAACAATTAAATTGTTTTGTTGCTAATTTGGTGAGGGTTTTTCTGTTTATTTTTGTGATTAAACATTTCTACTTAAGTGAAGGAAGACTTGTCGGTAATAGATTTTTATATAGAAACTTGGGATCCTGTGCATAAACAGCTATTTCAATATAGCATACTTGGGTCGGTCCTGCATGTTTTGCATGAAGATTCTAAACGGACATAAATTTATTAGGAATAAAATTTGAAAATTTATATTAAAAAATTTTATAATCTGTTTTATTAAGTCCAGATCCCCACCCGAGATTGATATTTCAGGATTTTCTAAAATTATTAAAAGTAGTTAGTGCTAGACCAATAGAAAATGCATAAAATTATCCTAAAAAAACGAGGATACCCCAAAATTTGTTTTCATTTCGTGCTGCAGTCTCTATAGATGGTACCCGTTTTTAAAGGGATATAATAAGTAATATACGCTTTGCATGTCATTATTATTGTTAAAGACGCATATTAGCGATTTTTTTTCTTCTGAATAGCCCATTGACAAAACAATACAAACTACTTTTAATAGTTAAAATAATAAGTTTCAATTTTTTTCAATATCAATACGTCAAATGTATTAAAACAATTTTATTGTTTTCCTAGCTTTTTGATACTAATATGATTTTTTCAATTTATTTATATTTTAAACTTAAATATCTAAAAAAAGGTTCATCCAAATATCATCAATGTATATTGAAATCAGAAAAAAAAATTTTTTTTTTTTAAAACCAAAAATACAGGGTGTTTTTTTAAAAAAATTGAAGTTGCCTATATTTTTCCTTTTTTTTGCGATATAATAAGGTTTGCTCGACAATGACTTTAAAGCCAAATATTTATTGTGAAAATCTAGGTAACGGAAAATCTTTATAAAAAAAAGCTACAATTCGGTATAAAGCATTTTTTCGTTTCTTATTTTTTTTGAAGTTACTTGAAAGAAAAGGGGTTTTTTAAAAAAATTACAAAAATTTTTTTCACTTTAAGCCCAAATTTTAAAAAAATTGGGGATGAAATTGGAAAAATTTTCAAACTTTTGGAATACAAAATAAAAAAATCCGAAGGGCAAAGATCAACTTTTGGGGAAGGAATATTGTTTTACTAATTTTTCGTCAAAAGTAAAACCGTTTTATCTTAATCATAACTCGCTCAATTTTTATGCAAGAGATTTTTTTTAAAGAAAGGTTTAGGTGTGTCCCACTTTTCATGGATACACCCTGATATCTCAGTTATTAATAATGCGATTTTCTTTTAATTTTGCTGGTAATTGTATGTTAAAGTAAGAATTGGGAAAAAAGGGGATTAAATTTTTTTGGGAAAATATTAGGTTATTTTAAATATTTTTTTTTCATATTAAAAATCACTCCAAAAAACCCCATATTTTTTTCAACAGCTGATTTTACAGGTTTTTTTTTTTTGTCACTTTTTTAAATAAATCTTTTATTTAAAACTATTAAAATTACAAATAACATTATTTTAGATTTTTGTGTTTGCAACATAACTACCTTATAAAAGAATACACTTTTTAACAATTCTTTCTAAACGAACATTCATTTTTCTGAAAGTTGGGAGAGTAATTTCCTAATAGAAAATTACAAGAAAAATTTAGTTTTGGTTAGTCAAGCAATTACGTCCCAAACTTTAAAATTTTTGAAAAGTGTATTGTTTTAGAAGGCAGTTATGTTAAAAATACAGAAATCTAAAATAATGTAAGTTGTAATTTTGATATAATCGTTTTAAATAAAGAATTTATTTAATAAAGTGACAAGAAAATAAACAAATTTTTCTGCTAAAATCAGCTCTTGAGATTTTAAAAATATAAATTAAGGGGTTTTTTGGGGATGCTGATTTTAAATTTGACAGAAAAAAATATTTAAAATAAGCCTTAATTCTTTTCCAAAAATCAAACCTTTTACCCCCTTGAATACGCCAATTAAATAAAAGTGTTTACTATGCCAAATACTTTATTTTCTAAAATACAATTACCACCAAAATTTTAAGAAAATCGTATTAATAATAACTGAGATATCAGGGTGTATCCATGAAAAGTGGGACACACTGTATATATATATATATATATATATATATATATATATATATATATATATATATATATATATATATATATATATATATAAAAATAATAACAAATAGGTAGAGTTTTTGGGATATAGCCCATAATGAATGACCAAAAGCTTGGTAGGTTAAATTGAGGCATCCGCTGGATAACCCGGGTCCAACCAATACAATTACACGTATTTCACCCTTGTTGGGGATGGTCAACCCAATGAGACCAGACACCGTTGAACTGCGAAGCACCAGCTTAAGAACTGAATTAATAAAACTGAACGTAAGAAGCAACTAAACGCCATCTCGTCAAGTAATTTTAAACTATCTTTTAGTTTTATTAAGGGCCTATATGCCCAAAAAACCCCCCTACCTATTTGTTATTTTTTGTAACAAGGCTTAATAAGTTTAATTTTTTTATTACGTTGAGTTTGGGTGAAAAAAACCCTTTTAATTTTCCCATCTTTTTAAACCCCGTTTTCAGTCGTGCTGCCGTCACCCTTTGGAATGGACAAAAGAGCTCATTCAAAATTCACATATCCGTGAACTAAGGGGGAAGCCATTTTTCATTAAGTGTGTTGTGTAAAGCAACTTCTAAGGGTTTTTTTGCCAAATACACCTACATGGCGCACAAAAATCTTAACCTGTCAAACTAAAATTGGTTGGTTTAAATTTTTTGACGAGATGGCGAAGGCTTTTACTTCCCCTTTTTTAAATTGCGATTGTTTTTCGGCTGCTTGCAGTTTAGGGTGTCTACGGCCTAATTTGGTGTGACCATCCCCAACAAGGGTGAAACACGTGTAATGGGTTGGAGGACTTGGGGTTATCCATTTATTTGGGAGGCCTTGTAATTTAAACCAACCAAGCTTAGTAGACATACCAAAACTTTTAATCTTTTTTTTATTCATTAAGGAGCCTATATACCGAAAGATACTCTACCCATTTATATATATATATATATATATATATATATAATATATATATATATATATATATATATATATATATATATATATATATATATATATATATATATATAATAAAATAATAACAAATAGGTAGAGTTTCTTTGGGCATATAGGCTCCATAATGAATGACTACTAAGCTTGGTAGGTTAAAAATTACGAGGCATCCAAGTAAATGGATAACCCCGGGTCCAGCCAATACAATTACACGTATTTCACCCTTGTTGGGGATGGTCACACCGAATGTAGACCGTAGACACCGTTGAACTGCGAAGCAGCCAGCTTAAGAACAATCGCAATTCAATACAACTGAACGTAAGAAGCAACTAGCGCCATCTCGTCAAGTAATTTTAAACTATCTTTTTAGTTCATTAAGGAGCCTATATGCCCAAAGAAACTCTACCTATTTGTTATTATTTGTAACAAGGCTCAATAAGTTTAATTTTATTTATTACGTTGCAGTTTGGGTGAAAATACTGAATTTTCCCATCTTTTTAAATCACGTTTTCAGTCGTGCTGCACGTCACCTACTTGGAATGGACAAAAGAGCTCATTCAAAATTCACATATCCGTGAACTAATGAGAAGCCATTTTTCATTAAGTGTGTTGTGTAAAGCAACTTCTGAAGGTTTTTGCGCAATACACCTACATGGCGCACAATAACATCTTAACCTGTCAAACTAAAATTGGTTGGTTTAAAATTACTTGACGAGATGGCGCTAGTTGCTTCTTACGTTCAGTTTTATTGAATTGCGATTGTTTTTAAGCTGGCTGCTTCGCAGTTTAAGGGTGTCTACGGCCTACATTTGGTGTGACCATCCCCAACAAGGGTGAAACACGTGTAATCGGATTGGATGGACTCGGGGTTATCCATTTACTTGGAGGCCTTGTAATTTTAAACCAACCAAGCTTAGTAGACATACCTAACAGGACTTTTAATCTTTCTTTTTAGTTCATTAAGGAGCCTATATACCGAAAGATATTCCTTTATATATTATATATATATATATATATATATATATATATATATATATATATATATATATATATATATATATATATATATATATATATATATAAAATAAAAAAATTGTAAGTTTGCCTCTAAAAATGCAAAGGTGTCTTGCGTTCTAACTTTTTGAATCTTTCTTTAGCATTTGACGAACATTTGTAGAGAATTTATAAAAAAGGGTTAGTGTAGTTAAAAGATAATAAAAAATTTTCACCCCGAGATGGGGTGGCAACCACCCTCAGAATAAACGCGCGATTTGGCATAACTTGTGTAAAAATTTCAGGTAAATCCATGTAATCAGAAATTTTAAATCATCTGTTTTTTTAAACAGTTTTAGACTTGAGTTACACAAACCATTAGACAACGAGCTAAAGTTCTTATTCTTAATTAGAAAGAAAGTGACAAAGTAATAGTTCTAAGGGGGTTTAAAAAATATTTGTAATAAAAATTATGCAAAAATAAACTATTAAAATTATTTATTTTCACCTAATATAGCAAGACGTTATGCTGAAAAGTAAACATAAAAGCATATGAAATAAAAATTAGACAGCTGTGTCAGGAAATATAAAGTGATTGTGTGGTTACATGCCCGACTAGCCAATCAATTTAAAAGTGCAGGTTTCTTTAATAATAATTAATCTATTAGTTAACAGACAAGTGGTTTGAAAAAAAATTACAAAGAAAATATTTTTAATTCTTGATTTAATTTTTACGCTAGGGTAATGATAAAATTGGTTAGTTTACCGTCACCCGATGTCCTAAATATATTTGTTTTTAATTTATATTATTCGCTTCAAACCGGTGAACAAAATATAGCAATAGCCTTGGTGAATGGACTGAGGTGGTGCAACTTAAGTTTTCAATAAAAAATAGTTGTTATACAGTATAGTACAAGAAAGTTAGTATATAGTATATATTATAACGGAAACAATTGATCATATATAGATAATTAAATAATTCTTTATACTTAACGCACAGCTTATTGTAGGTATTAGTAATGTATATCTACATGTTTTATACATAATTTTTTTTTTAAATATGTTCCTACAAATATGACCTGAGTAATGAGTTACAGTCTCTTTAAATGGATATTCTAACAGTAGTTCTCGCAGATATCTTAAAAACTTTTTTAATTATTTTTCTAATTTTTAGATAACAAAACTTTAAACTCCGTTTATTTAAAATATAATTTTTTTATTCAATTATGACTTAATTTTTTTATTTTGTAGTTATATTATAAAATGGGAAAAATAAGGGAAAATGAGGAAGGAACAAATTCGTGGGAGCAATTTTATGATTGAATAAGGTTTATGGGTATTATAAAAAAATACAGAGGGCTGTTAAATTAAGGCTTGCTTTTTTTAGACCGGGATCAATTTATCTTATTTTAAAAAGTCCAAATTATCTCGAAATCTTTAGATTTTTAGCAAGAATGTGAAAAAGCTTTTTTGTAATAAATAAAATTTTCTATGGAAATGATACCTTTTACACTTAAAAAAATGTTTGTGTTGTTAAATAAATGCAAAAACCATATTTAAATAATTAAAAAAATTTTTTCTGTTCGAAACACTTTTTTGAGGTAAATTAGAAATAATTATTGCTTTACACACACATTACAGTCTCCAGTAACTGAAGACCCAAAAGTACCCAATGCAGTAAATAAATCTGTACAGCTTTTATTTGTGGCGCAATTCTTAGGTCTTCCCGGATGCTTTCGAGCAAGAAAAAGTTTATCACGATACCAACGCGGGAACCAGCTAATAATGGCCCCAAAAATGAGTTTTTCGCGAATATCTGCCAAAATACTTAGAGAATTTTTGTTAAAACAAAAAATGAAGATCACCTCTAAATCTACAAAAATGGTCTTTACCATTTTTTTCGCAACACCAATATTTTTCGCAAAAACGGCCGTAGAAAAATCCATAAAATTTTTCACTGATGTGGCTAAATGGCTAAAAATGCAGATGGGCAAAACAATTTTTTATAAAAACGCAAGAAAGATGGTGAAGGAAATTTTGTGAGATCATTGAACACTTGCTAAGGTCTCATTATAAGAAAGAAATATTAATAACAAACCATTTTTCAAAAAATATCAATAAATTTATGGGATACTCTCAAAAACTTTGACCGCCTTTTTTATTATTCTAGAAAAATCAGAATGAACCCAAACTCATAGGCAATGATAGGTACGGGTTTTCTCATTCCTATGAACTTTGAATGATTAAAAAATGTACATTATTGCCCGAGTAATTAAACAATTCGTCCTCCCGCTTATAAGTGAATCCATGAAGATAGCAGCATTTTAACGGTAGAGCGACAGCTGGATGAAAGGACTTTTGGGTACCGTGTTCTCGAAAACTGTGGATTTTTCGAGAAAAAAATATTTGGACCATTTTTATAGATTACAATACGATCTTCATTTATTGTATTAACAAAAATTATCCAATTCGCATATTTTGGCAGATATTAGTGAGAATTCCATTTTTTGGGCCTTGAGGTGCCATTTTCAGCCCTTTTCCACCTGTTAATGTAGATAAACTTTTTTTCGCTCAAAAGCATCCCCGAAGACCTAAGAATTGCGCCACAAGCGAAAACTGTACAGATTATTTACAGCTTTGTCCCTTCATTTATTGGACTTAAAGCTGAGGTCAAAAGCCTTAAAATGAGCGCAGAAAAAGTATTTTCATTAAAATTGCCAGAGGTATGATTTTATGAATTTTACAACCTTTCATAATTTTTTGCCTATTTTTCTTTTGGGTGATTATTTTCATTTTTTATTTATAAAAAAAAAACCATTTGTTAGTAAAAATTAAAAATAATTTAACAGAAAAAAAACTGGCAAAAATTGATGAAAGGTAAATTTCAAAAATACTTCTATTTACGCTCATTTTAAGGGTCTTGCCATTAGCTGTCCTCTCTGTGACACAACGTCTATATTTATCTTACCTCATAAAGAAGCTGTGGACAAAAATATAAAAAAAAAAAAAAAAAAGCAATTTTTATTTTTTTTTTAATTTGTAAAGTTGCCTTACAAACGCCTTTGATAAGAATATAAGACCTTTTTCTTAGGTTAAAATATCCTAAAACTTTGTCTTTTAACAAGCCTTTGTAGGCTGTCCCAAAGATAAAATTATGATCTTTACATGTATTAAAAAATATTATTATTGTTCTTTGTCTCATAATCTAATGACAATTTAGGTTAAGGTAGGATATCACTTTGTAAAAATAAATAAAATCAAAACTGGCCTAAAGTAGAGCAAATCTAATGGCACGAGTTTAATTTTTAACATAACAGCAAGGATAAAAAAAGATCGCGGCCAACTGGATTATTTTTTATCCGTTACGGTTCTAAACATATAACAAAAAGATGTTTTTTTTTTCAAATGGGACACTGTATATTATTTAACTATTTGTTTTATAATAAAATTACCTAATTATTAATGTTATACAATTTATACTTATTTCCAAGAAAATTGACTATTTGTAAAAAGTTTTAGAAAAAGCTCACAACATTTAAATTTTGCTCATTCTGTATAAAATTAAGTATGTATATACAATGCAATAAACTCATTAATTCTTAATTTGATTACTTTTTTAAAAAAATTTTTAATTTTTTATTTAGTAGAATGCAGGTTGACTTAGAAACAAATAATCGCTTTTAAGCAAGAAATAATAATTACATACTGCCATGTTTTTGTGTTTCTAATTTTTAATTTAAATGAAATGGAGTTTAAAATATGTAATATTATTAAATGTTATGTAGGAGCGAAAAAAAGTGCAAATGTTTTACGGATGTATTTCGCTAGATATTCAGAAATAACGCAACCAAGCGTTAATAATTTTAAAGACAAGATTAAAACATAGTTGCCTATGGATCGTTTAAAAAAATAATAAAAATTATCTATTTTAAATAAATAATAAAATAATAAATAATAAAAAAATGAACATGAACAAAAACAAATAATACAGGAAGAGCAAAATTTAAATACTAGGTTTAGGTTTTTGATGCATTTGTTTAATAAATTTCCTTGTTTTCACAAATAATTATTATTTTTTAAATATGTATATAGTATGTAGTATTAATAAATATTTGCATTAAATTTTACACAACGTGCTTTTTTACTTTATTTTTAATATTTATTAACGACCAAGATACAAAAGTGTGCTGAAATCGTCAAAATTTGAAATACACCTGTGATACAGGGTTAAGACCAATCAAGTTAGCGGCGATCCGTTTTCACCGGTGCAGTTGTTTTAAAAATTGAAGAATGTGGCATCAGATTTGCTCTATTTCTAGTAGCTTTCCAATACCGTTGAAATCCATCGAAAAGGCACCAACTTGTATACGTTCTTTTTTCAAAAGAATTTTAATTATGGATTGGTCAAACACTAAAACTCTACTAAAAAAATCTTTAAAAAGGTACATATTAAATTTTATTGAATTTTATCTTGCGTTTATTTCCTAGTAAAGAAAAAAATATTAATCATATTGAACCTCTAAAGGTTAAACAACAAACCCTTTAAACTTTTATATTTCTTTTACTTTTGCCTATGTTATTTTCTAATGAATCAGCTATAGGTTTTTTACTCTTAAGCCTCGCCAATATATTTGCATTCTTTTCCGCATACTATTACTGTACAGGGTTTTCATTTATATTTTGACACGCATTTACAACTATAACTAAAAACGATAGAAAAAAACTTCCTATATAAAAGTTTCATAGTTTTTTCTCTATTATCTTTTGAGCATAATGAAAGAAACAAATGAGCATCAAAAAGTTAAGAAAAATGAATAAGTTAACTTTTTTCAAATGGAACACCCTGTATATTTTTATTTAGAATAAAATCTCTTTTCATCCCCTTTTTAAAAATATATAGTTTGTTGGTATTTCATTTAGCCGTATTGAAAATATTTAAGTTTTTAATTAAAAAATCAATGGAAAATAAAAATCAGCATTGCCGTGGAAAACAAATGATTTATTTATTACGAACTTTAAGTATAAATAATTACAAATTTTCGACGTAACCTCCACCATTTTCTCTGCACTGAAAATGTTTCTCCTCAACTTACGATTAATCGCGTTGAAAACAAATTCGGACCAGTTCCTATTAAGTAACATTATTTCATTTTCAATTTTTTGTCTTAGTATGTTTATATTTTCTGGCCTTTCGTAATAAATTTTATTTTTTAGGTAACCCCACAAAAATATATCTACAAGGTTTAAGTCGGGGCTATTGGGCGGCCATCTAATAGTGCCATATCTTCCTATCCAAATTCCGTATTTCTCGCTAAGATACTGAGTTACTGGTGCAACATTGTGTGGGGGTGCCCCATCCTGGTGCCAGATATTGTTTCTGTATTGCTGAAGAGGAATGTCTTCAAGCAGATTTTCGATCTCATTTTGAATAAAATGCAGATACCTATCTCCCGTTAAAGGTCCTTCAAAAATTATTGGTCCAATAACCTTACTGCCAAACATGAAAAGACCTACGTCCTTGTATCTTAACAGGTTGGATTTTGTGAGGGTTTTCAGTTGCCCAATAATGCTTGTTCTTTCTATTATACATCCCCGCCCTAGTGAAAGTTGCTTCATCAGTAAATAAAATGTTGTTAAAAAATTTCCATCGTTTTGAAAATTACGAATTATTTCTTGACAATAATTAAGTCGTTGAATCTTATGAGCGTCGGTTAAATTTTGAACTGGCAAAAATTTGTAGGGATGAAAATTATGTTTCTTCAATGTACTGTGAATTTTTCCCCAGGATTTGTTTGTTTAATTTGAAACGGAAGGAAATGAACTTTCGGGATTTTCTAAAAAGTTATATCGCTTAGATTTTATTTTTTGTTACTCCTAAAATAAAACTTACCTTCAAAATGAAGCAAAATATTTAAATCTTGCTCTTCATTTGCAGCCACTGTTCTCGTTTTTCTTTTAACGCTTTTTGTTTCTTTAAACCAATGAACAATATAAGTTATCGAGTTTCTCGAAGATATTCGCTGTCCGGGAAAACGTTGGTGATATTCATAGCGAATTTGCGAGATGTTTTCATTATTTGCGTAGAAAAGACGTATTATTTCGTGTTTTTGATCTTCGGTATATCCCATAGTTAAGTATTTTTTTGATATAAATGAAGCGACGCCAAAATATCAAGACGTGTCAAGGTGCTGTCAAAACGTATAAACAAAGCAAGTCATTTGTTTTTCAAGGCAATGCTGATTTTTATTTTCCATTGATTTTTTGATTAAAAACTTAAATATTTTTAATACGGCTAAATGAAATACCAACAAACTATATATTTTTAAAAGGGGGATGAAAAGAGCTTTTATTCTAAATAAAAATATACAACGTGTTCCATTTGAAAAAAGTTAACTTATTCATTTTTCTTAACTTTTTGATGCTCATTTGTTTCTTTCATTATGCTCAAAAGATAATAGAGAAAAAACTATGAAACTTTTATATAGGAAGTTTTTTTCTATCGTTTTTAGTTATAGTTGTAAATGCGTGTCAAAATATAAATGAAAACCCTGTACATCGGCATCGGGGATAAAAAAGGCCAACCGAGCATTTTTTATTGGGTGCAAGTTTTTTTATTTTTTATTAAAACACGTCACCGTGAACTCAAATTCCAGCTTTGGGTTTGGGGGGATGGGTGGTGTATTGTGGCCGATATCTTAAAAATAAGAGTATTATTAGTTTTTTGAATTTATTTAATAAACTATAAGGACCATAAAAATTTTGTGAAAAGCTTTTTTTGATAATGAGATTATATACATTTTTTGCTTATTCTCTTAGCATTTATAATTAAAAAGTTATAAACAACAGTAAATTTAAAACTAAGGGATGTATTCTATAAAACGTAATTAATTCTTTTAATTGGTTTTATAAAAAATTGTCATGGGAGCTTTTTTGGAGAGCTTTTCTCGGAATTATTTTTTGAAATATAAAAAATAATAAAGCCTTAAAATACACCAACAAATAGGTAAGTAAGATACATGAGCATATTCAAATTCTGACTATTATGGTTTATTTAATTTTCTATTTAATATCATTATTTCCTTATATTTTGCACAATTATGCATATCTTTGTATTTAATTTAATAACTTCCAAATATTCTACGAATTTTTTTATTTATATATATTTTTTTGTTTATCTAAACATAAATATGATTTTAGTAGACTTCCTTTCATGCCACCAAATGATAAAAAAAGTAAAAAATTGTTACAAATTTCTAAGAAACATGTATTAAAAATTTTTATTACTTCACATGTAAAGAAAAAATTTGATTAAACATAAGAAAATAATGAAATAAAATTAAAAACTAGATAAAACCATGATAAATAAAATATGTATACACTTATGTACCTCACCGTTACCTTTACTTTAAAGCTCTTAAACACCTCAAAAAATAAAGACAACTCTTAACAATAAAAGGTCAAATTTTTTGTTAAAACAAGTCATACAAAAAAGATTTAATGACAATTTTTGATAAAATTAATGAACAGAAATCTATAGTCCGTCTAGAAAGTATCGGAATTTTATATTTTTTCTAATTATAATGTATTTCTTTTTTGTAACACTCTAAAACAACAGTAATGCGTCCCGCAGGTTGTACCGATAGTAGGCTATGGCCAAAATCATATGACAATACCATCTGTCAAATATTGTTAATTGTAAACTGGCTTAAGATTTGTAAAATAATGTCGCAAGTAAAAACAAAAGAAAGGAGGTGGTATATTTTTATAGGAAGTGTACGAAACGTTAAAAAATTAGTGCAATTGGCTAAACTCAAAAAAAAGTGCAGTATATGAGACAATAAAAAATATAAAAAATTGTACAGATATGAAGCATGGGCCAGTTTCGGGAAGACTGCGTAAAATTTGCGGAAGTGGCCTTGGGACGAAAAAATCCTCACTTAGGGTTTGGAAAATTAGCTAACAGATTTGGAAATCAGCAAAGAATAAAAGTGTGTCCAGAAACCGTCTGCACGTCACTGAAAAGACAAGGCTACATATTAAAGAAGCCAAAAAATCCCTGCAATAACAGCTCTATAAAGGCCACGAATAATGAATTTTTTGGACGTTTTCGAGAAAATGATTTAGGTACCTAATGTTTTTTATATCTGACGAAAATTGTTTCCAGCTTGGTGCAGGTCACCTAAAAATCCTATTAAAAGAAAATGTTATTGTTCAAGTTTCAAAATTTTCCACTAAAATAATGGTTTCGAGAGCAATATCTCAGCGTGGTGCTACACCCCTCTGTATAGTTAAGGGCGCCGTTAATAGTGCAAAATATTGTAATATTTAAAATGTGATTATTCTTAAAACGGCTCATGCTTTATATCTGGAGAGGTGGCGTTTTCAGCAGGATAACGCAAGATGCCATAATCCGCCTATACTTAAGCTTGGATGCAAGAACATCATTTGGCAACAATTCCAAGGCCAGCAGCTTCACCAGATCTTTGTCTCATTGAAAACATATGGTCACTAATAAAAATTGAAGTGAAACGAGCAGCTATACGAAATAAAGAAGCTTTGGTTCGCTCAGTTTAACATGCCTGGACCACCATCACCGAACATTATGATGCTAACCTGGTGTCAAGTGTGTCTGGACGTTTAGTTAGGTGTTTAGAGTTAAATGGGGTTGTATACGTAAATAAGATAAATTATTAATTTGTTATAATTTTTTAAGTCAAGTAACAAAAATATGTACCGAAAAATTATAATTATTCTTTTTTTTTCTGGATACTTTTTAGACGAACTATATTAGGCTTCAAAAGAATATATCCCTTTATTTTAAATTTATTTTAATAAAAAAAAACATTTTTACAAAATTTTCATAGTCTTTATAGTTTACAAGATAAACTGAGAAAACCAATCACATCCTTATTTTCAAGATGGGGGTCGCGCAACACCACCCCCACACCGAAAACTGGACCCGCCCTTGCTATAAATATTTAAAAGACCGTATTTTAAATACCCTAGTTTTTACCAAAGTTACAACATTTTAACGGATTTAAAAATTTGCAGGTTTCCTGTTATGTACTGCAACTTATTTCCTAAATAAAATTATGCTATATTCAGAAAAAATATTTACCTTTTACAATGTGTTCATTAAATTCCAAAAAAATTATAATTTTTTCGGTTTTAACTTTTTTATTACTTTCATGCGGATACTAAAGAAATTCTTTTAATTGTTAATGTTTTTCTTTGTTCTTTATGTAATAAGTAATATAATTATATAGAGGAGTGATAACTTAGAAAAGAAATAATACTTTTCAAACTTCCACAATTTTTTATTTTTAAGTTTTATTTATACAAAAGAAAACTCGACATGTTTCGCAACACTGTTGCTTCGTCAAAGGAGTTTAAGAGACTGGTATTACTATAAACTAAAACTTACAACCAACATGCACACAAATAAGCAGGTAGATATTTACAATAGGAAAAACCTAATTATTATATTTACCTATTAAGGTGGCCGTCTGGATGCGCTGGCGCAGGCATTTTAGTACAGTGGCTTTATACTTTATACAAGACAGTGGCGACAATAGGCATCTAAGCTCCGCCCAGCCGCCATGTTGTGGCAAAAGACCATGCGCACTTTAAATGGGTTTTTGGCGGTGAAAATTAACCAAATTTTAATATGTTATTAGGGACCTCAAAAAAAGCAATTTGTATCATTAAAAACTCAATTATCATCAAAAAACCAAATTTTCAGGATTTTTTCAAGATACACTTCTGGAAAAAAAATAAAAATTATTTTTGGATTTTCTTTTTGCAAATTTGAAGTGATGTGGGATTCAAATAAATTAATGTATTATAAAAAAAATCCAAGTCACATGCTCGCATTAATAAAAAAATATTTTTTTCCTATTTTGGACTGAAATTTTTTGTCAAAATTACATTTTTGTTTATGTCTCCTTTATTATTTATCTTATCAATAATGTTTATATATCTTTTTCTAGACAATTTGAAAAGCTTTCTTTTTTGTTTCATAAAATTCTTTGTATTTCTTATAGTTTATATAGTCGTAGTCCAAACATTCCGTGGTAGCAGGTTTCTGCCGGTAAATGTACCTGGTCGGTTATTTGGGTTTCTCGATTTTTTGCTATTTGACCTCAGATTCGTGTTTAGCGGAAAAAAATACGCCTGAAAATCCTAGTCAGACACACCACTTTTTTTGTGGACCTGTGTATTTATTTGAATAAAAAGTTCCAAGAACCAATTAAATTACTTAGTTTTCACAAAAAAAAAACTGCATTTAGCAAGGCTCTTAAGTGTAGCTCATGCAATAGGATTTGGAATGGAAAAAAAAAACAAAAATATATCTAAGTATTGTTTATTTACAAAATTCTTATTATAAAAACAATATTAAAATTACAACAAATTGCCAGCTATAGATTTACTAGCATGTTTTTCCGACGCACTTTTGCTTTTTTTGAATTTATTTTCAATCTAAATATAATAAATCTTTTAATTATCTTTTCTTTTAAATTATGACATTCGGGGAGATTTATTTCCAAAGTAATCATTTCCCCAAAGAAAAAGTCTTTCAAATTTACATTTTGAGAGGATACAATTGTTATGTATTTTCTAAAAATACTCTCCATTTCTACAAAAAAATAAAACACATATTCATTACAAAAAAAAGTGAATGCTCCCTAAATCGCTTAATTAATGTAAATTTTGTAAATTTTTGAACACTGGAGATTTTGAACCAGCAGCATTCAAACAAGTTTTACATGTATTGGATGTTTTTTTTATACTTTGAAGTATATAACCACACACATTGTACATTGCATTTAATTCACTGTGACTTAGGTTATACACAGGTTCTTTTATTTCTGTAGGTAACTGAACAACATCATATTTTGGTTGGGTTCCTTCAATAGTGTCTAAAAAACCCGAAAAAAACTGCCTATCATCTTCATCATAACTGCCTGTACTAAAATTTTTTAAATATTGAGGCACACAAATTAGTTTTAAATTATTTTTTACTTGCACAGCATTAGGAACAAGCTGTTAACTTCTTAATACACAAAATAGGTTTTCCAAACAATCCTGTGAAAAACGACTGGTTAAAACAAACTGATATTCTTTTTTCTCTAGGAGCTCAGCCTGCAATTCTAAAATTGATTGGGTAGAAATAAGAACACCACTTTGTGAAGGCTTCCACAGCTTTTTGTAGCCAACTTCCATGTTCGAAAATAAGTCCATGAAATATTTTAAAAAAGTAATAGACTCATTATATGCTTCTACATTAAATTTACTAAGAGCACATGTGGGATGTCTTGAAGTCATAATTTGAAACCACTTTTCAATTTGGTCTAAAAACCAAGCTGTGGTTAGATACGCAGGCTTTTTAAATTCTTCTGTTAAGAACTTTAAAGCACTACTTACTGTATGACTCACAACGTTTGTTGACGTAGATACTTTCATTTGGTAAAATGTGTTGGAAGCAAGTCTTCTTCAGATAATTTGGGTGCTAATTTAAAAGTGTGCTTTTTTTGATAAGAGAAGTTCAAAAATATGTTCTGATAATACATCTCGCGTTGGCAAATCATATTTTTCGGCAATATTAACGGGTATTCTGAAAATTTTGTTGGTAACTAGCATGGATTTAATGTTTTTAAATAAATGGGGTATATCAGCAAAGATATATAAATATTTGTCTGCATGGGATGGATGGGATTTGCAATTAATTGGTGAATGTCTACCTGCGGAAATTCCCCAACTTTTCCAAAGTGCCTGATTGCAAGAGCCCATATCAGATGTCACACTTAATATGTTTAATTTTAAATCTTCTGCATTTTGAAATATGGACTTGATTATGTTTTGGAAGACTGAGCCATTTACAGAATTGCCAGTAAAATAGTACGCAACCACCTGTTTCCAACGTGTTGTAACACCACCAAGCATAAAAACCAATACATGGGTTGCCATTCCTGTGTGTTCAGGTAGTGTTACATCTCCGAAATATTTGTTCAAAGAGGTATCAAATACCTTTCCTGGAGTGATTGCCATTTCATCCAGCACTAGCACACAATCTCTTTCATGTGATACAAAAGTTTCAACTTTTATTTAAAAAAAATTTTGCCTCATAAAGCACTCCAGAATCAAATTTTAAGTTTTGTAGCCTTCTTTGAAGAGTCCTTATGGACGGAAATGGAAAGCCCTGTTGTAGTAATTCTTGGTAACCATTATTTCCACAACTAAATTTTTAATTTTAAAGCATTCGTTACTGTTTCATTGGACCATTTCATTAATTTTGTTGATTTTTGACTTTGTCTTTTCTTTAAAGCCATGAATTGGTCTTTGTTGAATAATTGCTGAAATACTGATTGGTAAGGGTTGGACTGAGAACTTGTCTCCAATTTCTTGACTTTCAATTTAGAATTCCTCAACATTTTTGTACTTTTTGACCTTCGCTCTTTCTTTAGAATACATTTTTTCATATCTATTCAGACGAGCTAACAGCTCTGTTTGATGTGAACTTTGACTTTGAACTGATTGTTGCAGAGGGGCAACACAAAAGTCATTATCATCACTTGAGGTGGACTGTGAAGTAGATGACTGAGTGGCAGGTAAATCTGCAGTTGATGTGGATGGTTGGGCCTAAATCACTGGTAATGTTTACCTCAGTATCCCCCATATTTCATTGTTAAGCTTCACCTAAAAAAAGAAAAAAAAGTTAAATTGGGACTACCTGTATTACACACCTAAAATATTTATAATATAGACACTAGTGGTAAAAAGGAACAAATTTTTTAAAATTCAGGGTTTATTTTTTTCAGAGACACTTGGACAGCGATTTTTATTTTTGGCCTTGTTTTTTTTTAATGGTAAATTCATGGGGCAGGGTCCCCAAAAATAAGTTAATCATCAAATTTATTTATTTCAAAGAAAACCCTATCTTTTAATGCATTGAAATTTTTTTTTAAACCTGGAATTCGATGCAGAATTAAAAAAATAAAATAAAAATAGGGGTTTCAATTAAAATAATTTGATGATCGAATATTTTTAAAACCCGAATTTGCCTTTAAAAAAAATCCATGTCTAAAGTTTTTTCCAATAACAAACATTTGAATTTTAAATGAATTTGTTCTACCGCCGCCGCTTACTGTATTATATTTTACTGTTAAATATTAATTTTATAAAAAAACAGGATATACAATTTTGTTATATAAAAGTGGGCTCCACTTTTGGATGTAAAATAAAATTAAAAAGATTTAGTTATATTTTTATTCTTAAGTTCATTAAAAACCCATTCTACATAAATATAATTTGATCAGTTAAACTGACATATGTAGTTTTTATTTTATCCCTTATTTGGTTTTTAAGGGTCACCTCGTTTATGTTTTATAAAAAGTGGAGATTTGGCAAGATCAATCTTCATTTCCCTATTTATTGGCTCTACATACAGGGTGTCCCGAATATTTGGGCAATCTCTCGGAACTAAAAACCGAAAAATATTATGACAAGTTCCCATAAACTTTTTTCCTATGAGCCCCCCCTACGGAGATACAGGTACATAAACGCCCCTGAAAATTGTTTTTGTTTAAATAATTTTTTAAAATACTAGGGTAATTTTATTTAATTAATATAATGTTACTAGATAAGTTTCTTAAAATGAACCCATTTAATCATATTTTTATTTAGTTTGTGGGACGGATAGCTTTGAACAATAATAGCAATTTTTTAAACCCAGATAAAGGCTCCACAATTTATTTTTGATAGCTTTAACCTTAAACTAAAAAAGGTCTCTTGATTGACACGTAAAATCAACTGTTTGAAAATAAAATATCATGATTGGTAATTTTTTTAAGTTATACGGGTTTTTAATTGTACGTTAATAAGGAAATCAATTTTTCCATTTTAAAGAAAACTTCATATGAACGATGTCTAAACGCTTAACTTTTGAGATACAAAAATTTTAAAAATAAATCATTTTTATTAAAACCGTAATACCACTTTAGATGGTTTAAAAATTTGGATATTAGTATATGTATTAAGAAGCCTTTTTTAATTAACTTTTTTTTTTATTTCACCAGTGGCGTTGGTACGAATTTGACCTCCATTTTGGAAATAAAAAAAAATGTATTAAAAATGCTTCTTGATACATATAATGTATAAATATCATTAAAATATCTAAAGTGGTATTAAATTTTAATAATAAAATTTATTTTAAAAATTTAACCCTATTAAAAGTTTTTAACATCGCTATAAATTTTCTTTTTTGGACCCAAAATGTTTCCTAATTTAATAATTAGAAAACACCCTGTATAACGAAAAATTACCAACCAATATTTTTTTCTCGTAAACAATTTTATCGATTTCAAAATTTTTTTAATTGCTTCAAAAAATATTGTTAAGCCTTTTTTGGGTGTTAAAGTTGCTATTATTGTGTGGTTCCGCCCTGGCAAAAATAAAAATATATTTAATAATTAATAAAGACATCTAGTAACCATCATATTAAAAAATATTAAATTACGCCTAATTTTAAAAGTTATTTAAACAAAAACATTTTAGGATTTAATTATGTACCTGTTCCTAGGAAAGCTCAAAAAAAGTTTATGGGACTGTCATAATATTTTAGGGATTGAGATTGCCCAAATTGGGACACCCTTTGGATAGTCACACAGTGAGTTCTATTTGTAGAGATTTTAAAAAATCACTATTAAAAATACTTCTCTCAGTGAATGACTGAAAAAAAATGCTTAAAAGTTTACATACCAGTATGGGCAACCTCGAGCTCAAGTTTCTTTGGAGTTAACAATTTTTCTCCAATGAAGGGTTGCATACTGTTTGTTTTTGAAAAAGAAAAAACTGTTGGAACTGTTGCCTTCAGTTTACGGGTGCCATCTTCTCTAGTTTTTCCCACATGTCAAAGGTAAAATGGACCTAAAATTAAAAAAAGTTAGAGTTAATGAAAAACCATTGGTTGTTTAAACAAAAAAAATCCTTAAGCCTAACAGTCTAGACCAACTTATGGGAGTCATTTATCTACCCAAGATAAATTTTTAATTTTCTTTCTTTCTGAGCCCACCCTTATACCACTTTTCTTTACAAACACTTACCTCACATAAACAGAGAAATCAGAAATCCAATTAGCTCTTCTCATTTTAGTTAACCACTCCTATCTTCTCACAGGATCTCGGGAAACGTTTCATTATAAAACCTTTCTTTGCAGAATAGGTGCGGACTGCAGCACAACCAGGCATTGTTTCTTTAAAACTGCAAAAAATAAACTATAGATGGGGAAACTGATATAAGAACTTTCTGTTAAGTTATAAAGCCTTGAATACACACACAAGAATATAATAACACACAAAATGATAGTTTAATTTATTTATTTGTATTTTTTAAGTAGGTACTTGAAAGAAAAATTGCCAGTTTCACCGTTTTGCTTTTCTTAAGTTCCGTAAAGACTGTGAGCCCTCAAGTTAAAGGAAGCTTAGAGGTTACTTGGTGCAACTGGCCATAAGTATAAAAACTAAATGAATAAAATCAAAACCACGATTTAAAAAATAACCCAAATTTTTTTTAATAAAAATTTCTTTATTCCTAAATATGATGATTTCACTGACAGATTATTGAGGTTAGGATTTTTAAATATTCCCTTTTGGGTTATTTAACATGTTTTTTAAACTCTTTAAATATGATTTTTAAACTGTTTCCCTTAAGTATTGAGTAAAGGTATTTAAGGAAAAAAAAATTTAAAGCAATACTTGGAAAAATCCAACATGTGAAAATAAATATTTTTTGGAAAAAATTCTAAATATTCTCAAAAAATAACTTTAAATTCATGTTCTACGACCCAAAAATATAGAATAAGAAGAGTTTTTTTTAAAAAAAATCGGCATTTTTTCATGATTTTTTTTCGGTAAACAAACAAACAAAAATACTTACTTTTCAAACGAATGTTTTTACTGATCCCAAATTTTGGCCACTACACAAACAAATACGATTATTCAAAAATAGTCACTTAAATATCACCGGTTCAACAAAACCACAATATTCACATGAAAACACAACAAACAACCATAAAAGATAACAGCACAACGTAAATTAAACATTAAACAGCTAGCGTCAAATTTTGCCCATCATGGCGGAAAAACCACGTGATCCGATCAACCAATAAAAAAAAGACATTCATTGTCAACCGTAATTTTAAAGCCACTGTAATAAAGTCCTTCTCTCACCTAGTCACACGCAGTCTTCTGTCCTTCTTTGAAGTGACGTTATTTGAATTAAGCATCCTTTAATCCGCCCGTTCTAAATACATCGAATATGGGATAAACAATTAAAATTTACAATAAAAAGAGCCACGGATATGAAAAAAGGCATAATAAAACATATTATTTTTGTTACTTGGGTACTACTAAATGTCTATAAATCACAGTAAAGAGTTATAATGCGAAATAAATGTTTTATACCGAAAATATTTAATTTTAACTACCGAAAAATCCAACTAATTCTTAAGTGGTTTTCAACATTGTTTTTAAAGCATTAAAACTTAGTTTTTTTTGATTATATGTCTTTACGAGAAAGAACATGTGTTATTTATGTAAATATAAGGTGATCCTTTATTTATTTTGCCAAGTTTTAAGTACCGTGGTCTAAAAGATAGTAATGTTTTTTAGGAAATTTTTAAACAGGACAAAAACAGATTCAAGGGAAGATTGTTTAAAGAATTGGTTTTTGAGCTTGTTTATTTCCATGGGAAAAATTTTACATTTTGTTTTAATATTATGTAGAATGACATTCTACATTTGAAAACAAAAGTTAAAATTTTGCTAAATCCATGAAACAAAAATTCAATTTCAAACAATTTGCTTAATTCTTCTCCGATTAATCTGTTTTATTAATAGGAAATATAATAATTAGGTTTTCCTTTGAAATTCTACCTGCTTATTTGTGTGCATGTTGGTTGTAAGTTTTAGTTTTAGTAATACCGTCTCTTAAACTCCTTTGACGAAGCAACAGTGTTGCATGTCAGTTTTCTTTTGTATAAATAAAACTTAAAAATAAAAAATTGTGGAAGTTTGAAAAGTATTATTTCTTTTCTAAGTTATCACTCCTCTATATAATGGACTTCCACCAAGTAAAAGCCGACTCAATACAAGTAATATAATTATCTTGTGGTCTAACAGAGTTCGATATCATTTAGAATGTGTAGACATTTTTTCTCAGGTTCTTGCAAATATTTTCTTATCTATTGAGTTTTCTGGTGGTTAATCCAGAGCCCAGGTTATTTGTATAGGTACTTAATACGAAGTATTAAATTAAAAGTATTTATTTGATTTTTTAAACTGATTTTAAAAGTTGATTTATAAGATCAAAGTAAAAAAATTGCAAAAAAATTTTTCAAATTCCTGGGCATATGTATTAATGGTTGTATTGCTCATAGTATTTAAAAGAATAAAATATTTCAATATTTTTTATGAAGAAGTTTTCCTTTTAATTTATTATTATCAATTATTTCTAGTATATCATAAAAGTGTCTTTAGTAATGTCCTCTGCTACTTCAGTTGGTACGTGTATTGCTACTAGTGATATGTTGTACTATTTTCCACGTAACCAGATTGAGCATATTTTCTCGTTTATGGGTTTAAAGGAGATTAGTTCACTCATAAAATCTTCCTGGATTACAAAACCTGTCCGAACATGTGCGTGTCCTCTTTTCCACTATACAGTACTTCCACCTCGAGATCGAACACTACAAAATGTTACCATGGACGAGTACATCTTTGAGCACGTACAGTTTTTCCGATACCTAGGGACATTAATAATATCAGATAACAACGTTAAAATAAAAATAAGACGCGCAACTGGGATCTAATTGGTAATATGATCAAAAACTTTAATTAAATTCATTTTTTTTATATACTTGTTTTTTATTTTGTCATCTAAGAATGTATCCCCTATAATCCCATATAAATAATCATTCCCTATTCAAGGTTTCTGTATTTGCGGCATATACGGAACAAATACCCCGCGAATAAAGAGCTTTTACTGTATTGAAGTTGGATTGTTAAAAAAAAACTGAGAGAACTATTTGAAATGTACTTTCTATTAATAAGTTAGCTTCCATCAATAAAACGTTAAGCGCTTTTTTTTAAACTTTAAAAACTCTCAAAATATTTACCCTTCTTAATTTTATATATTCTATAACAAAGTAATAACCAAATAGGTGAACCTAAAACTTAAAAATATGATTATAAATTAATAAAAATTAGAAAAGAGTACTGATAATATCATCACATTAAATTAACCTTAAAACCTGGCCTATTATCCTTTGGGTTACTTTTATGTGCAAATTTTATTTAAACTTAAACCTTATTAAACAGGGTGTCGGATTTAGTTGTTATTGCAGGGTATTTCGGTTATTATTTTCAAATTTGTCACTATTTTTAAAAAGATGACACTAAAAGATTGGTTAGGG
>JAHBCN010011751.1:0-28281 GCA_019359885.1 Listronotus oregonensis
CCTAGTAAAATAACATCTCAAGATAAAAAAAAGAACTACTGATAAACTAATATACCTCATCACCATCATTGTCATTGCCAGAATCGTGTTATTTAAATTAACGTAAACGGTTCAACGATAATATCTAAAATTTTTCTCAGCTCACAATTTTTAATAAGTTCATCGGTATGACCTGATTACTACCAATATTCTTCATTTATTTGGCCAAGCGCACATTCCCACACCATTTGCACTTCACTGTTTTTTAATCCACCCCCAACCCGATTATCATATTCACGTTTTGCGCCTGCCCATATTAGCTCAATTGCATTGAACTGGCAGGCGCAAAACTTCTTGACCATTTCGCCTTAATATTAGATCCACTGCATACTCCTTTGGTCGTTGAAATTTCCTCGCAAGTTCCAGAAGTTCCGTTTTTAGCATATTTGGCAACGGATTTAGATGTTCTTTTTGGAGCCATTCAAAAATTTCGCTTTTCTTTCAAAGAGATGTAGTGATGAGTAGTTGACGAAAAAATCAAACTTGCTCCAGGTACAAAACCTTTTGAAGATCCGGCGGGCAAAATTATAAATCTCGTACCACAGCCACAGCTCTTTTTTCTTTTTACACTTCTTGGTGAATCATCTTGCCACGATTTGCTTCCGCTTCCGTTTGAAAATATCAAGGTCTCATCCAAAAAAACTACATCCCTAAATTGTGAAGTGTGATTCTCCATATATTTTTTCAAAAATTGCAGGCGCTGACTAGCAATTTTTTGGTTTCTCGCATAAGTATATCCTATTACAGTCCTTCCTGTAGCGAAAACCTAAATTTTTCACTAATTTAGACAATTATTTTCCGCCAATATCCAAAACACCTCGTTCCATTAAAACGTCTTTTAGAGATTTTAACGTTACAGGAATTTTCGTTGCATATAAATTATAAATTGTTTCACATTACGCCATTTTCTGGGTTTCACGTAGATCCTCAGGTTTGGCTTTTTCGTTTACGTTTTTCAGCTTTTAGCACTACATTTGCGTTTTCTCCCGAATAATATTTCTAACAGAACTGTAGCTAATTCCTAAAGCTTCTGATACTTTCAACCTTATCTTCGGTGGTTATTGCCATATCATCGTGTCGGGTAAAATAGTTGGTAAGATTTATTACCATTTTGCTTCGCTTGTGGGTTTAAAAACCCAGAAGAAACGCTTTTGTTTTCAATATTTTTCCAAAAACTTCAAAGACTGACAACTAATTGACAACCAAATAACAATAATACGTTCATATTTTTAAGAACTAAGAAAAATAGGAAAACTTATTGTTTGATTGCCACTGGAAAACAGCATGTTTTCCTTCTTCATCTTATGTAAAGCTCATAAGTCCATCGTTTTTAACAAACGTTGGCAATTTTTTGATTATGCCTCACACATAAATATGAGTAACAACAATTCATAAGTTTGTCGTAGGTTGAGTCGTAGTTGTCTTTATTAGAGTAAACTTGACTATAGTTTCTTTTTTTTTTTTCTTTCATTTTTTTTTAAATTGAGCTTAAATAAATTTGTGAACAGCTAATATTGTAACTAAATAATAAGGTACGTTTAATTTTTCTAACGTACCGAGACGTACCGATTACGGATTCACCATTAACCTTTCAATAAGAATAAGCGAAAAACTATTTTGTTTGTTTTTCGCTTATTTACGAAAGTCCCATTGACAGTATCGCGATTAAATTACAATTAAATAACATTTTTTACTCTAAAAGAAAAAATGGTTATTTTTGACAGTTTTTGCATACAAAAAAACAAGGAAAAGCCAACTTTTGTACGGATTTCAATTCTTTAAGTTTTGTGCACCTTTTTCTAAAAGATGGCACTGGTGGTTTGTTGTTAAATTTTAATTACCAAAAAATATCTATTAACTGTGGTAATGAAATTTATTCTAAAATTAGCATCCTGTTAAAGTAAGTAGGTCTTTATTTATTGATTTTCAGGGCAACATAAAATTAATTTGGACATTTAGCATATGGAAATAAGGGTGTGGGACTTACGTAAACGGCAATTTTGGGATTAATAAATATGTGTTAGCTGTATATTGAAAAACGACATTGGACGTAGCTAATGGATATTAACGATACAAGTGGCTTCGACAAAAGTGTTATAATATGGAGGTCCAAGCTGCATCTGTGGCTTTTCTTGTATTAAAAATTAAATAATTTTTTTTTGGTAAAAAAAGAACAATTAAAAATGATTTAAACTAAAACATAGCTTTCATAAAATTACCATTTCCTTAATGGTATACATCATTTATTGGTTTTATTATTGGATGGATTTCGTATTTATATTTAGTTACAACAAAATTAATTAAATTTACAGGAGAAATGGAGAAAATAGAAAAAGATAGGAAGAAATACTTCAAAATAAAACCACACAAGTAGTCGATAATTAATTCATTTTTTCCTCTTTACAAATTATTTTAATAGAAAGATTCTTATAATTTTTCACAATATAGGATATATATATATATATATATATATATATATATATATATATATATATATATATATATATATATATATATATATATATATATATATATATATATATATATATATATATATATATATATATATATATATATATACTTAACAAGTGTTTTTTCTCGAACCATTCATAATATATTCTTTTATATTTTCTTGGGCTTAGTGGTTCTTGTTTTTTTTTTTTTTTTTAAATTACGAAATAAAAAGGGTTTTCATTTCCTTTTTAATTTATTCACAAACGTTTCGGCTTGTTTGGCCTTTCTCAATGTCCATAGGAGGATAATCCATTTAAAATAAAAGCATATATGTGTACACAACAAATTAAAATTTACATGTCAAACACTAAAAACTATTCAGAAAGACAACAACACAAAATCTGTACATAGTTATACGGTTAAAATATTACTCAGTAATATTTTAACCGTATATTCCATGTGCAAATTTTGTGTTGTTCTGGTATGGTTTTAGTGTTGTTGCTCAGAGTACAATTTGTCTTCTATATGCTTTATTTAAATGGATTATCTATGAAAGACAAACAACAAGATGTTGAATATAAAGGAAATGAAAACACTTTTAATAAACAGAATTCAAAAAGAGCAAGAACCACTAAACCCAAGAAAAATATAAGAAGTATATATATATATATATATATATATGTATATATATATATATATATATATATATATATATATATATATATATATATATATATATATATATATATATATATATATATATATATATATATATATATATATAAAATTATATATTATCTATAAGTTAAAATTCCTTTCGGAGATTCTCCGTTAAAATTCGTACTTCCAATCCAAAATCCATTACCCAGTGGACTGACCTAGGAATTGAACCCAGGCAACTGGATACTGGTAGACCGGAGCACACCTGTCACGGCATACGTCCAAATATAATATATACCAGCTGAGTGTTTATAAGTATGAGTGGATGTTGAAGAAAAAAAAAGGAAAAGAAGAAATTGTGATGTTGTTTTGACTCTCCCCCATGAAAGAGTATTAGTAAGTTCTAAATAGAGGTTAAAAGTACTATTATTTTGATTAGTTTGAGTGTTTAAAGTTAAGATATTGGAATAAATTACACTCAAATCATTGATGTCTGTTTTTTTATTAATAGATTTAGGTTGCAAGAAGAATTTCAGTCATTTCTAAAACAATCTCTGTGTAGTCCTCTCGCCATCCAGTATTTTTGTTTAGTTCTAAAATTAAAAAGGTGACCTGATTGATTTGTATGTTCTGCTAACGCACAAGTATTTTTGTTTAGTCTACAGTCACTTTTTGTGTGATGTAATTCTATCTTTTAGAATCCTAGAGGTTTGTCCTATATATACACTATCACATTCAGAACAGAGATACTATAAACAACATTTGATGTTTAATTATTTCGTCTTTATCCTTTAATTTACTGAAAACAGTCCCCACTGTCTTGGTTTGTTTATATACTATTTTAATAGAGGGTTGATGTTTAAATAGTTTTGTAATTTGATTAGAAATTTGTTTTATGTACGGAAAGGAATAGAAAAAAGTTTGTATTCCAATATCTTAACTTTAAACACTCAAACTAATCAAAATAATAGTACTTTAACCTCTATTTAGAGACACTAATACTCTTTCATGGGGGAAGTCAAAAAACAAAATCTCTTACCCTGTAACATCCGCTCATCTATAGGCATCAGCTAATTATATGGTTGACGGACGCATGTATTCAAATCTACCGGTATCGCTGGTTGCACCAGGTTCAATTCCGTCGGATCACTGGCAATATATAATTTTAACGGAGAATCTCCGAAAAAGTATATATATTATATATATATATATATATATATATATATATATATATATATATATATATATATATATATATATATATATATATATATATATATATATATATATATATAATATATATATATATATATATATATACATATATATATATATATATATATATATATATATATATATGTATATATATATATATATATATATATATATATATATATATATATATATATATATATATATATATATATATATATATATATATATATATATATATATATATATATATATATATATATATATGTATATATATATATATATGTATATATATATATATATATATATATATATATATATATATATATATATATATATATATATATATATATATATATATATATATATGTATATATATATATATATATATATATATATATATATATATATATATATATATATATATATATATATATTAATATATATATTTTTTAAACAAACAAAATGCAATTTTAAAAAGAAACATTTGCTTCGCCAGATTGTTGACCTACCCTGTATAAGCACACCATTTACATGAATCAGATATGTCGCTAGATGGAAACATTTATTTTGTATCCGATCCATTGACAAGTTGTTTTTCTTATTCTTATTTATTTTATTTGGTTGAAAACCCCATGTTTACGTTTCGGCTTGTTAAAATTTACGTGGCTTTGTTGCTTGTATTTCCAAGAATTTATATTCTGCTCTGCATGTCGGTAAAGCTACAATACTTTGGGATTATCTGTATTTTTTCACAGTTTCGTTACAAAAAAATCTTAAATTCAAGAATGTGTATACTTCGGATTGAATATTTTCGGATTTTGATCGTTTTTTTTCTATTTAAGATTTTAATTTCACAGTATGTGTCCAAATAACAGCACGGGATGTAAATAAAGTGCGTAAAAAGTCCACAACAGAAAAAACTTTTTGTTTAATAGCTGTAAATCTTAATAAAATGTATAAAAATGTAAGAGCTGTAATTACACAGGATGGCACTTTGTTTTTTAAATAAAATAACACTTTTTAAATCGAGTTCTTTAATTCCTCTAAAGATTCTAAAGAACAATTATAAAACATAACTTATGGCTAAACTCATTGGTTTAAGAAATAATTTGGGTTAAAGGACATAAATAAATAGGTACGATATTACTTGTATTTTGCATTTCTACAAGCTGGAACTCGAATTTTTGCGTTATTGTAAGTAAATTCTGTTAGCGAAACAAAGGAATTTTTCAATACAGCTTTTTCAAAGCTATATTAAAAACTTTAGTTGTGACAACACTTCAAAGATTTGAGAAAACTGGGTTTTGCAAAGATAAAGTGCGGAAAACCAAACTCTGTTGAGAAAAGCTGCTACTTAAGTTGATGTCTCTGTCGTCTCTCCGGTAGCGTAGTGGTCAGAGTTTCGGCTCGCCACCCCGGCTATCCGGGTTCGATTCCCAGAGCCGGAGAGACACTTTTAGGTAGTAGTTATTTAAAATAACGTCCGTGGTGGCACTACCGCGTTGTCTAAAAAAGGTGCTGTGAAACGCAACATTTGCATGTTTCAGTGCTTGGACAACGTTGACGGAACAACTGGGAAGAATTGGGTTAAACACCGGAAAACCCGGCACTCACGGTACTTTGGTACTTAGGTTTATGTATGTATATATAATCTGTAGGATATAATATATATATATATATATATATATATATATATATATATATATATATATATATATATATATATATATATATATATATATATATATATATATATATATGTATATATATATATATATATATATATATATATATATATATATATATATATATATATATATATATATATATATATATATATATATATATATATATATTTTTATATATATATATATATATATATATATATAATATAATAATAATAATAATAATAATAATAATATTTTATTATAAAATAAAAAATTAATTGATTATGTTTAAATTACTTGATAATATTGTAAAAACAGTAATTTTTACCCCTATAAAATATCTTTTATTCAAGAATTATTCGACGACAATTTCGATCGTAAAATTGAATTTTGCGAAATAATTATTAAAAAAAGGTAAAAAAAAAAAAAAATTTTTAATTGAATATTTTTTTTGAATAACGCAACATTCATGTGTAATGGGACTATTAATCGACTTAATTGTCGTTACTACAGAACCCATAATGGATAAGAGAAACACATACCCAACACCCTCATGAAGTAAATTTATGGACCGGCATTATTCGCAATCGAATAGTGAAACCTTTCTTTATAGAGGGGAATTTAACTGATGTATCTTCACATGCTGCAAAATTAAATTATGCCAGCAATTCCCAATGAAGCAGAACCACTATTACAACATGCCTAGTTTCAGTAGGATGGAGCTCCCTATAATTTTAAGCAAGAAGTATAAGGTTATTTAAATAACAGATTTTCTAACCGCTGGGGGTCCCGAAAAAGCCTCATAGAATGGCCCGCTAGGTCGCCAGACTTAACGCCCTTGATTATTTTTTCTGGGGACCCATAAAAAATAAAGTGTTTGTAACAAAACTGGCACATCTAAAGGAATTAAAAGAAAGAATTATTAAAGAATGTGCGTCTTTTAACCAAGAAATGTTACAAAACGTTATCGATACATTTTACTATAACCTAGCTTATTTTCAGACTGGGAAGAAGGACATTTTTAGCATGTAATTAATTTTAAAAATTTTTTTTGACTATACTTTTTCAGACAATTCATTCGCAATCCTTTGTTTACTTATTTTATTTGATAAAACGTACTTTTTATTTGGTTGACAGATGACAAATTAGTGATGGAAAATTTCCGGAAATATATACTTGGAAATACTTCCGGAAATATATCAAAAAACTTTGGAAAAATAGAAATTAAAAATTACAAAACTCAGAAAACTAAACATTTAATGTAAGTTTATCATAGGTAATACCATAAATGGTCAGATTTGGTCAGATACTCACGAGAGCGCAGGTCAAGTGATTTTAACCAGGGTCTCCAAACTTTCCAGCCTTAGGGCCATACTGATTACTCAGTAAGTTCCGAGGGCCAAAACCATATTATCATTATTGCCGGTGGTAAGAAGTGAAATAGTCCACTGATGAAAAAAAAAAAGTACACAACGTTTAAAAAAGGCTGCAAATCGGACTAAAGTCCGCAAAAGCACACTGCATATTATTAATTTTCTGTCATTATCTGTAATTTCTAGATTAGTCGTAGAGTACGAGCCATGAGGAGTAACGTGACACGACATCTGGTGGACACAAGCGGAAATAGGTAGTACCTTCTATCGCTAACAGATGGCGCTAATAGCACGTACAGAATAATCTCGTTGGTTCGAGAAAGTTCTGGTGTCTTCCACTCACTTCTAGATGGCAGTAATTGGAATATATAAGAAGGCTAGTGGCGCAACCACAAGTCAGTTCCTATGACACTGTTGTTAAATAAAATGTTGCATACCTCCTTAAAACGTGTTTGTGCGTGTTTAAGTTTAAGACATCTTTATAACAGTATTTTGATTTGAATTGTTGCTTTTGTGTATGAATTAGTAGTATGGAAAGAAGCAAAAATTGATAGTGAATGCAGAAAATTCAAAGATCAGTGGAACATTCAGTATTTCGTAATTGAGTCCAGTAACAAGGCGCTATGTTTGATTTGCAATGAAAGCATAGCCGTTCTCAAATATAACATTAAACGTCATTATAATCAAAACATTTTCAAAATTACTCAAAATATACAGGAAGTTTGCGGACAGAAAAATTCGAAGCTATGCAGCGCGGATTGAAATCGCAGCAATCTTCATTTACAAAACTCAAAACTGAACAAGAGGCTGCAACTCGTGCCAGCTTTCGTGTGGCTCTTGAAATTGCAAAACGTGGAAACCATTCACCGATGGAGAAATGATCAAAGAATGCATAATTGCAGTAGCCGAAGAAATGTGCCCTGAAAAGATAAATTTATTAAAAACTGTCAGTATGTCAGCAAACACTGTGGCTCGAAGGGTGAAAACATCGCTGAAAATATATCCTCTCAACTGTTCGACAAAATGGACATTTTGAGTGGTTTTCTTTGGCCTTGGATGAGTCAACGGATGTGTCAGATACTGCTCAGGTGTTGATTTATATTCAGGAGTAGATAAAAGCTATGAAGTGCACGAAGAACTTCTGATATGTATAGTATTCATGGCACAACTACTGGTACAGATATTTTAAAGGAGTTAGAGTGGAATCAAAAAACCTTCGATGGAAAAACTTGAAATGTATTACAACTGATGGAGGCAAAAACATGAGTGGGAAAGATAAAAGTGGTCGCTCTTGTGTCAAAGGCTGTAGAAAATGACGGTGGTTCAAAACCATTAGTCTTACATTGTATCATTCATCAACAGTCTTTGTGCGGAAAATGTTTGGATATGTCTGACGTTCTGAAACCAGTCATATCAACTGTTAATTTTATCAGATCTTTTGGGCTGAATCACCGACAATTCGACAATTTATTGAAGAGATTGGAGAAGCGGCTTCATATCATCTGCCGTACGCTGGCTTAGTTGTGGGAAAGTCCTTCAGCGCTTTTTGAACTTCGAGCATTGATCGAAATTTTTGAATGAAAGCATCGCCCTCTTACTGATTACAAAACAAGCATGGCTGTGGAAGTTAGCATTCTATGTTGATTTGACAAAACATGTGAACGAACTGAATTTGGGATTGCAAGGAGAAAAACCAGCATCTTCCTGGTTTATACACTAATATCAAGTCATTCCGGAAGAAATTAGACTGTTTCAATCACAACTACGAAGTAAATGTTTTTCATTTTTAAAACATGTGAAATATTCAGCCACACTACTGAGACTGGTTTCCTATCGATTTTGCAATCGAAACTTTGAGTGCTTTGAAGATAAATTTTGATACTCGTTTCTCGGACTTTGATGCCATTGCAGATCAAATTAAGATTTTTCAGAATCCTTTTGATACTGACATTGAAACCCTAGCCCCGGAACTTCAAATTTAAATGATTATCTACAATGCAGTGATATAATTAAGAACAAATATCAAAACTCATCTTTGTTGGAATTTTATAAGAGTCTTCCACTGCACAATTTGATAATTTGATAAATTTGCTCGTGGTCTGTTTTCTGTTTTGAGTACTACTTATTTGTGTTGAAACCTTCTCCAAAATAAGTACACAAAAAATGTTTACAGATCGAAATTAACTGATGAGCATCTTAAATCTCTTTAATAATTGGTACAAGTAAAATTAGTCACAACTACAAACTATTGTCAGTGGAAAATCTCAATTACATAATCTCATTGTATTTCATATGTCATTATGTTTGTTATAAGTTATGTGATTATTTAAAATGTATAAAATTTAGTTGGATTCATTTCAATAATTTGTTAGTTATTATATACTGAAGTTAAATTTTCTCATATTATACATGTCTTTACTCATTACAATTCTGTGTTTCTTTATCCAACTTATCACAAAAACAATAACAATAAGCCTACAAGAATGTTATGAGTTAGCGTAGTTATCCCATGACCATATCAATGTAGATGTCATATTAATAATTATTCAACATAAAATTAGAATACTTCAGTAAAATAAATTTAATTTGCTATAAAAATTATTTGTTCTCTAAAAGGAGTTTTCAAGTATGCTAGCTCTCCGCGGGTCGGACAAAATCTGTCCGCGGGCCTTAGTTTGGAGACCCCTGCCTTAAACCATACAACTCACCCGTCCGAAAGCATATTACAAACTGAAATCTCGTTCAGTTAATCATGCATGCAGATATTTATCGATCGAAGCGGACAGTAATAAATTTATCAGTTCCCTGCCTATGTTGCTACTACACTGGACCTGTCTGTATAAATCTTTGTTTTAATGGTTTAAAACGAATTCTTATTTATTTTTTTTTTATTTTTAAAATTTTTATTATTTTCAACATTTCCAAGATATGTTTGGAAATTTTCAATATTTTCATTTCCATGGAAATATTTTTATTTACAACACTAGTGAAGATAGTCTCTAATTCTCATCTTAGACCATAAAATTGTGTAGAAATTTATTTAGTATCTCATATAAAATTAATAGAAAAGAAGAAAAAACCATTTGAGTTTCTATTATTATTTAGGGAAACTGAGCTAAGCGGAAAACCCATATATCAAAACTACAAATTTTCCCAGTATTTTACAGCGGACAGACGGTGATGATATTTTTATGTTGAAATTTCCCAAGACGATTGTTGGAAAGTGGTATGGGCATAGAAATGCTCTTTTACTTTAAATCCCCCGATTCCCATAAAATTTACTTCCAATGTATTAGGGTTTTTTATGGGTAGAAAAACGAATTTCAAAAAGCAACTTTACATTAAATAATTTATATCGTTTATATTTATGTACATTTATGTTTTTATGCAACGGTTTGGTTATAAATATTTGCAGTATTTTTCATCTATTAGAAAAATATTATTATTTCAAATAAACCTCGCAAGATTACTGATAATCCTTTTTAAGGCCGCTTGGGAAAACATAGTTATTCAATTCCGTCAATATTCCTGTGGGTCTGTTACCTAAATATCAAATACGTATGAGAATAGACGTTTGCATTGGATTATTCACTTGGTATATGTGTATATATATATATATATATATATATATATATATATATATATATATATATATATATATATATATATATATATATATATATATATATATATATATATATATATATTATTTTTATAAGAGTTTTTCTTGGGTATAGGTTGACAAATAAATTTTGGAAAACAATTTCAATACAACGTTTATACATTATATTTTGCTTTTTTCAAGTTTATTAAATTTACCATAATTTATCGCCCAAACTAAATAAAGGAAAAAAAATGTATGTGTGAGTGTGTATGTATGTATATATATGTATGTATGTATATGTATATATATGTGTATATTAGACTGATCTGTATAATTTAAATTAAAAAATAAATAACATCCTGTATACAAAAGAAAACATATTAGAATAAATTGGGAACATAAAAAAAAAATTATCTGCAAAAATTAAAAAAAAAAATAATAATAACATTCCTTTAGACGAAACTTAGTTCTGCATCAGAAATAATCAAAACAACTCCAAGGTATGTACTTATCCTGTATTTTGGTTTTATTTTTACAATTTTTTAATCTGTTTTTTAAATATGGCATATATAAGTGTGAGATTTTTAAAAATGTGTGTGTTTAAAAAAAAAATAATGTGTAGTCTAAGTAGTGTTTAAACTTTAAAATTTTAGAATAAAACTTGAAAAAGCACAATATAATGTACTTGAAACGTTGTGCTGAAATTGCTTTCAAAATTTATTTGTCAACCTATACCCAAAGAAAAACTCTGTAAAAATAATTTATAAAATAGATTTGAAGAAAAGTAAGATATATATATATATATATATATATATATATATATATTATATATATATATATATATATATATATATATATATATATATATATATATATATATATATATATATATATATATATATATATATATATATATATATACAGGGTAAGTCTGTGAAATTAGGACACATTTTATTGCACAAATATTCAAATTGGGATAAAATGTTTCTTACAAAAGTATTTTGGTGTTTGCTGCTCTATATTTTGCGAACAACTTTATGTATACAGGGTTTATGAAAAAATCAGAACAAGTGCAAAGATAATTTTTTTAAATAACTAAAATTCTAGATATTTTTTATCTGACATATTATATACCTATAATCAATTGTTTACGAGATATTCGCATTTAAACACATATTTAGACTGGAAAAATCCGCTCATCTCTTAATGTTGTTTTACGTTTTAATGGTTTTAGCGGTTTTTGTAGAGTCATAAAATAGCCATAGTAATAATTAATAAGTAATTAGATATCACATGACGAGTAGAACTAGGCTAAACCTTAAACAAGAAAAAAACGATTTAAACATTTTTTTTACATATTAATAAAAACTGTCATTTTGACATTTTTAGCTAGTTAGTATGGTTATTATCCCACTCTAAAAACCTCTTAAACGATAAAAACGTAAAATAACATAAAGAGATGAGCGGATTTTCCCTTTTTAATTTGTATTTAAATGCAAATATCTCATAAACAATTGAATATAGGGATATGATATGCCAGATAAAAAATATCTAGAATATTATGCATAAAACAAAAATGTAACAAAAAATATGTAGAGTCATTTAAAAAAATTAACTTTGTCCTTGTACTGACCTTTTGATACACCCTATAAACATAACGTTGTTCGCAAAATATAGAGCAGCACAAAACAAATTATTTTAGTATAAAACATTTTTTTCAATTTAAATATTAAAAGCAATAAATTATGTATATATATATATATATATATATATATATATATATATATATATATATATATATATATATATATATATATATATATATATATATATATATATATATATATATATATATATATATATATATATATATATATATATATATATATAAGGTCCTGCAGCTCACCTCCGTCTTATGCTGTAGCTCATTTATTATTTAGTTTAAAATTTTCATATTTTGCTGACGTTACCTTTAACCTACGGTGCATTTCAGGAAAATAATTTTGGTTATACAGGGTGTCACAAAAAAGTGTACGTCACGATGGTGCATTTTTTTTAATGGAACACTGTGTATTGTTTTATATATTTAGGTACCTCTTGTAGTCATCTATATTTCTCTAAAATTTTGTCTAAATCGGTTTAGTAATTTCAGAGAAAAAAAATATAAAACAAAACTGTTTTGCACCATTGAATTTAAAAATGAATAAAAACACCAATAGTGCTTTATTAATAGAATTAAACAAGGAACTTATTAAGTAACGTAATATCAGTATGTCATGTTTGGTTAATTCGAACTATACAGAGTGTCCAAAATTTAGTGTTAAACTCTTTAAATTTAAAAGCACTTTATTTTTCTTATTTTAAATATTAGCCCCTGTATATTTTTAGGTCGTTAGATGCAGAAATAAAAAATAAACATTTTTCTAATTATAACCCAATCGAAGTTCCTAACACATTAAAAGTTATTCGTTGAAAACTCATTTTGGCATCTATTTTAATAGCAATAATATTGAATAAAATGATAGGTGGCTATGAAAAACAATTTCAGATAGTCATTTGAGTTTTGGCATATAAATTGTATTTAATAGTAGACACTTTTCAGTGTTTTTACTAAATTATTATTATTTTAATTAGGGGTTTATCGACATGGAAGGCTTTGATTTAATTTGTTCACATTTTTATTAAACGGTATAAATATCATGAAAAAGGTATTCCTATAGAAAACCTGTCAGGCTAGCCGTTTTCGTACTAAACTGTAATATAACTTCATAGTTAGAAATTAAAGCTCATTTTCATCGAAAAATTTAACGAGGCTAAAATACCAAACAGATTGAAGTGTTTTAAACAAAGCGTTTATGTTAATTAAGGTTGGGCAGTTTCTCGAGAGAAAAGTTAAAAATAAAATTTCCACAACTGTAAATTAATTTAACTTTATGATTACATTTTCCACTTTGATGCGCATTTAAATTAAATAATTTATTTTATGCAATCAATATATAATTTGATATTTACTTTTATTCGGAATGTCTTAAAGACGATTGAGCTGCGGGTAGATTTGCACGCACACCTACAGCTTGCTTTGGCGTGAAGCTAACCTGTGCACAGGATAAATTTTGTATTAATTTCCTTACTTTTCCTTTTTGAGCAATTGGTGTGACTCATCATAGTCACACCAGTTTTTATGTAAACACTGCTTTAAAACAAAAAAGTGCGTGGCAAAAATAGAGTTTATGGTTTTGGAAGATCGTCAATTAACCGAAAGAGATTTGGTAAAAGCCTTATGGATTGTATTGGACAGGGTGAGCAATATTTTGGCTGAACTTTTCAGTCTCAGAAAGCTGTGTGCGCACTGGGCGCCGCATTTGCTAAAAATAATAATAAAATTACATTCGAATCTAGGCACAAGGTCCCACCAGTAGTGTTTGTTCGTTGGTCCCACCTCTGTGCTCGCACGTCGTTGTCGTGGTTGGGTCCAGTAGGATTTTTGGAACATGCGCTAGAGTTGCTGATTATCGGCAACTCTTTTGGCTGGCGATGGAACGGGATCCGAAGCTAAGACGAACACAAGGCTTAACTCAAGGTGTAAAACATACCGTGCTGATGAATTAATGACATCTTGTGCCTTAAACAGGTATCTCAACTGTGGCTCTGAGATACAGGGCGACCTTTCGAGTATCTAGTCTTACTGCGGTGGGGGGGCTCTGCCCTGGTGAAAAATTACTTCCCCTAACTCCGCCAATCCATCTCAAACAAAGGTGCTTAGGGGGATCCTGAATCCCAAAAAGAAGGAGGACAGAACCGCTTTTTTGGAAGGGTTCCCTGACTTTAAATAGAAAGCGGATAGAACCGTTTTCATCAAAAGGGCCGGAGATACGGCCTCAGAAGGGAACATCTGGGTTTCCCGTAACAAGGACCTGATAGCTACTCACGTCACTATACCGGGGGGAGGGCATGACAGATCTAATCGTCTGCTCGTTATAAATTCCAGGTGACAGGGACATCAGAACACATATTGTGCTCGTGTCCGGTAGCGACACGAGTAAGAGGAGATGTAAGAACTCTCCTCCAATCTGATATCGGATTCATTAGAAGTCTGATCCTATTGGGAGAAATATAAAAAGGTGTGAGCACAATGGACCGAGCGTTCGCGGGGAAGGCGTAACCTAAAAACCTAAATCCTAGGCTCAAGGTAGTGTGTCAGGCCAAGTCCGGCCAGATTCAGGTTGTTTGGCAAGAAAATTTTCAGCGTGTTTTCCCCCCTATCAAAACTTTGCTATCGTTTTACATAAAGGTATAAGATTTGGTATATATTAGCCTAAATATTTTAATTACCTGGGGCATAATTGAAAAGGTTAAGTCAAGTAATTACTGAGATATTTGATTTTAAAATTCACCCATTTTGCTAACTGACCGACTCAAAATTATAGGTCAGTTCACGAAGAAAAAAAAAGTTTAAATTTGTGCCGAGGGTTAGCTATGCTCTTGGATCACCCGGTTTATTAAATTGAACGTAGGCGGCTACATCTTGCCAGGCAACCCTTCTGTAATTTAAACTTTGCTCCTAGTTAGTAAAAATTTCGCAAAAATATCTGCATTTTGCTTAAAATTAGGTATTTCAAATATTTGCATAAAGCCGGTCCCAGACACTACGTGCATTTGGCGAATGTTCGGCGAATGTACGAAGATTCGAACTATTCACTACACCTTCGGCCACCCTCCCACACGCTACTTTATTTAAGAAATGCGTCCAGTGACAAATATTTCCCGTAGTAGAGATGCGGAAGTCTTGATTTTCAGTGGCATGGCGTTTCAGTTCAAAATGGACAGTGATGAAGAGCAGATGGTTGTCACTGCTAGTTGTGTGATTTTCAGCAGTGTTTTATTATTACAAAATAGGAAAAAAGAACGGAAAAAAAGAAGATGGTGGATGTTGATAAGGTGCACTGCTGTTACTTAATATAATGATAAAAGAAACTCTAAATAAACTGAAAAAGAAATTGTCAAAACGCTATCTACGTGGAAAATAAACAGCCGCCTAAGGGCGTTTAAGTTCCTGATTTAAAAGCTGTGTCCATTTTTGAATATTAGAATAAATCAGAAGCTTTTTAAACTTAGGCACAGGATATTGTACATAAAATGAGGTTAGATTTTTCCATTATTATCTAAATCTATCATAATATACGGGGTTTCTATTTAACATAAGGTAGTTGACGTACTACTTCCTGAGCAATAAAGATAGTTAAATTAATTTTTTCTCAAAAATGTCACGCCGTTTTGACTTTATTAAATAACTGACGAAACCTTGCCACAAAGAGTCTTTCCTTTTTTTAAATTTTACAACCGAGCACTCCGCAAAACTTTGTTTAAATAAAATTTCCCAGGCATCACCACTTTATTTTTATTCTGATGTTCTGGAATCTGCGGTTTCCAAATTGCAGTTCATTTTCATAAAATTTGGGTATAAACTCTAACGTCTCGTTGCTCCATTCCTTTTCAGCAAATAAAAAACAAATCAACCCGCCACCAATGCAATACACAACGAACTGAGGGATGCGCTAAAGAAAAAAAACATATAAACAAAGCCGTAGCGTCTGGGGCGATCCGAAGTTAACTACGCGGCACTTCGCCGTACTACGAGCTTTTTTTCATTCTTGCCAGTTTACCGACAGCCTCCTGGAAAATGACGAAGTACGAATCTTCGTCGAAGGTAGGGCTCCCACGCTACGCGAAGGCTCGATAACCGAATTTTCCCCGGAATACACGTAGTGTCTGGGAGGTTAAGAAAATTGAAAAAGTGAAAAAATTTCAACTGGTTATGGTTTTAAAAAAAATAATTTTTTTCGGAATTTGGGATTTAACGAAAAAATTCAATTAAATTCACAAAAAAGGGGATTTGGGTTTTTAAAAAATTTAAATTTTTTAAGGGGGTCCCCAAAAACCTAACTTTTGTTGCAAATTTCAAAATATTTTTTTGTCAAATTGTTTTGTTTGAGAATTTGGGGCATATTTGTTGGGTTCTTGTCTCACGTTTTAGATAAAAAAATGAAAATCCCAGAGCCGAACTGGTAGTAACCACTTAGTTCTGTCACTACTAACCAAAACTAACAGAACTAGAACTAAGTACTAGTTTTGGTTAAATAGTAACCAAAATAACCAAAAAAAAGAGACAGCTATCAGCCAACGTAAATCAAAATACACCCTCGTGTCTCCGGTAGCGTAGTGGTCAGAGTTTCGGCTCGCGGGCCCGGCGATCCGGGTTCGATTCCCAGTGCCGAAGAGACACTTTTAGGTAGTAGTTATTTAAAAATAACGTCCGTGGTGGCACTACCGCGTTGTTTAAAAGGTGCTGTGAAATGCAACATTTGCATGTTTCGGTGCTTAGACAACGTTGATGGAACAACTGGGAAGAAATGGGTTAAACACCGGAAAACCCGGCACTCATGGTACTTTGGTTTCTTAGGTTTATATATGTATATATAATTCGTAGAATATAATATACAAAATAAAAATCCTTCGTGAGCTGTCATAAAGATAAAAAAAACCCTATGGAAACCCAACCAATGGTTTTCATGTATTACAAAAAATAATAAATTAAGGACAATTTAAAATTTATTTTAATGATAGATATAACTTTTAAAAGTTTTGCAACAAATGCTACTACATTTTTGATGCTTCAATATTTAAAACTGGTTTCCTAACTCAGGAGAGAATGTCGACCCTTTTTGGGTAAATCATTGGGACCTTGTCTTCTGAATTCAACATACATTTTTCTAAAGGGTTTAAATCGTGCTATAGGAGACAATGCCAATACGCGCCTGGAACCTAAACTAAAAATGATCGCAAATTAGGCAAAGTTGCTTCTTTAGAATAACATTCATTCTTATGTTATTTTAGTAGTGGTTCTTCCAATTAAAATATGCAAATTTATTTGCAAGTAAATTATAGGACCAAGCATTTTAAAAGTTTTAAATTTATTCAGCGTTAAAAATTGAAGTGTGCCTTGCACAGTAACAGAACCGATATCGATTTAATGCAGTGCCCTTTGTTCTGGCATGAAAAAATACAAACTCCTTGTTTGTATGCTTGCTAGTGCATTAAAAATGAGATCCCAAATGTATTCCCGTCGCAAGTAAAGTTGCTTTTAATGAAGATAGGTCCGGGCTTTTCTATTTTCCGTTTTTTATGGCAAACGTGCACCAATGAAAAATGTGTTTGCTTTAAGCTGCGTTACTTTGTGTTATATGTAAATAAATAAATAATATATAAACTAAAATAAAATCAGCTTTTGTACAAGGTATTTCACTTAAACATGCAACCCAAAATTTTTGTAAAAAAGAAGAAAAAAACAGTTTTGCAAATGTAGGTTGGTAATTATAATACTTTTTTACATGAAAATCCTCACCAAAAAAATTGTGTTATTTCGAAAATACAACCCTTACACCAGTCGTTCTAAAACTGTGCATCCGAGTGTTCATCAATGTGCACCACGAAGCGTTAAAAAAAATTAATATTAAAATGCAAATCAAACGCATTACCTAATTTACTGGACGATGTTTGCAAGACCGCATCTTAAACGTCCTTTAAGATATCCATACATTGGCAACACTGCGCGTAAATAACCTTTGCAATCAACTCAACACAGTTCCTTTTTGACCTCCGATTAGTGAAGTGCTCGCGATAAAAAAAACTACATAGTTTTTTCCGGGAAGGCGGCTAAAGGCGCTGTATCAACAGCTTTTGCCGTCGGGGATCAAGGAGAAACTCAAGCCAAACGATGGAGTCCTTCTTCTGGGGCTAAGCGCTGTGAACGAAGATTTTCCTAATGGCGGAAGATGGTTGCGCGCTCAGCAGGGAGGGGCAGTACTGACAGAAAACGGTTATGCGTGATAACAAGAGCATTCGGTCGGACCGCCATTGTTTGTGCCTGCATCGATAATTTTTGTCAAAAATTTCAGTTTTGGAAAAATTTCCCGGAATTTCTGGGGTTACAGAACCCGAATTCGGGTTCCATCTACAAAGCCTGGGAAAGCTCACGTTGATAACAACGTGTGTCTGGAAACGGGAGACCTGGCTGAAAGAAAAGTGAAAGCAAAGCAAAGCAAAGCATCAACTCAACAAGACACAACCACAAGTCAAAACTCGAAAGAAAATTGAGCAGGTGTTCTATGCTATACAGCGTATTAAGGGCTCCAAAGACTATCGTTCTTTTTAATCTTCTTAATTGCCCATTAAGACTGGACAGTCGGACGATTAAAACTTTTATTTCCCTTTTTTTATCTTTGGATAGTCCACGAAGGCTGATGCCTAAGTACTAACGTACCGTGGGTGTCTTTAAGTGTAGTGAGAGGGAATTTGTTCACACGGGACTTAAATATTTGGAGATTGGAAGAAGAAGGACAAACTTCTGCGGGCAGCAGGTTCCATAGTCTTGACACTCTAAGGATGAAGGAACGAAGAAAGCGGGAAGTTCTCTAGCTCAACTGTTAAAGGATGCATACAAGTTGCACTACGTGTTGCTCTGTTGGGAGCTGCCAGAGAAGGAATTATACTGGCCAATTCCTTTGAGCAAAAGTCGTGAACATACCTATAGAAGAGCGACAGATCCCCTACAGCTCGACGGTGGGAAAGAAGAGGAAGTCTTTCTGTGAGCGTTGGATCTTTAAAAGACGAACGGCTCTTCTTTGAATGGAGCCCAGAATGCTAAGTGTTGTAGGGGACGCCATTCCCCAGACATGAGAACAATATTCTAAAGAGGGTCTGATTTGGGATACATACAGAGTGTTGTATAGATCGGAAGAAGATAAATATTTTCTGGCTCTAAAGAGGAATCCAAGCTTTTTTAAAGCTGCCGAGGCTATGGATGTAATGTGTTTGTGCCAGTTGAGGTTATTCTCAAAAGTAACGCTTACAAGATTAAACGACTCTTTGTTCTGCAGAACTTGGCCGCTCATATGTAACGAATGAGCATTGGCAAACTTTTTTCGCGACAGCGAACATGACTGTGTTTTCGATGCATTGAGCTTAACAAGATTTTTGACGCTCCAATCCAAGATAAGTTTGAGGTCTTGTAAAAGAGATATCTGCATTGACCTGCGCTTGTTTTTCAAATCAGAATTACATGGTGGCTTACGAAATTGAATACTAGAGTAAAGGGTTCTATCGTCAGCAAAACTATGAATGGGATTAATTGTGAAAGAGAGAAGATTGTTAATGTGTAGAAGAAACAACGTGGATGCCAGCACTGAGCCCTAGGGCACTTCAGCATTAATTTGGTAGAAGCTGGAAGAATGACCATCTGCAGTAACTGATATACGTCGATTAGAAAGCAACTGGAAAGCCAAGAGCAAAGCTTAGGTAGAAGACCGTAAGAAGGAAGTTTGTTAAGGAGCCCATTATGCCAGACCTGATCAAAAGCTTTGGATATGTCAAGAGCAACGATCTGGGATTCACCAAGAAACTCAAGGGACTTGTTCCAGTTTTGTGAGACAAAGGAAAGAAGATCAGCTGTAGATCTACTGTGACGGAATCCATACTGTCTATCATGCAAGATTTTATGTTTTTTCAGATACTTTAGGATTTGGGAATTAATGAATTATTCCATTACTTTGCAAATAACAGAAAAAAGAGATATAGGTCTACACTTAATTTAATTTTAAACCGTTTAAATCGCCGACAGCTGTAGTCGTTCACCGAAAAACGTAAATAAAGCGTGTTTATTTGTTACAGGAATGACGATTTAAAACGTTCCGCACCACACACTTCGTTTTTAAATGAAGACGGACGAATCGACGATTAAGATTTCAAGCGCGGCTAGAAATTTTTACCCACGATGTTATGTTCGGCTTTCGCACAAAAACTGGCATTGTTAATAGACGCTCTTAATCGGCACTATTAAAACCACTTTAAAGAGACGAGGTTTGTGGGGGCCTTAAAGTAAGAGGCGGGCACCATAATTTAGTATTATAATCAGAAAATTGTTAGTTTATCAATTAATTAATAATAAAGGGGGACCTTTTGCAGCCCTATACAGGGTTATCCAAATTAAGTGTCCACCATTGGTAACTTTGTTATTAGTAAAAATACAAAGTTGTTTAAATTAACAAACTAATAGCATTTTTAACGCTGGTAACCCCAAGGAGAAAAAGAAAAAAACAATTGAGAAACGTATTTTTGAGTTTTTCAGTAAAATAAAAAAATTAAATAGAAACCCTGTATATTATATTTTTTTTCCCTTAAAACATCAAATTTTAACCAGAAAGTTTATAATAACTTTTTCCTAGAGTCAAAAATAAAAGTCAATATAACGATAAATATTTTTTTTTGCGGTATTAAAATATTAAGACCGCTATGAAAACAACATTTCGCGAATTGACAGCATTAAGATAAGCGACAAATTGCTAAACTGGACCCCTACTCGCAACTAGAGGCTTTGGAAAACAATGATAAAATCAAAAAAATGTCAAACATTGTGTGTTTGTCAAATACTTGTTTATATGCTTTATTGTGTCAGTCATTTATTTAAAGAAAAATGTTCTCTCATGAAGAAAAGTGTGATATGTTAGAATGCTATTTATTAGAAAAAACCTCCTTGAAAGCAAGAGAATACTACAGTGAATTATCCGCTCGCATTCAACCGTATGAACAATATTTTCTGAGACTTTATCGAAAATTTAGGGGCAACGAAAATGTTTTGCTAAAACAAGGGAAAAAAAGAATTCACAATAAGCGAGGAAATTGCAGTTTTTGGGGCGAAGCTTATCGTGAGAATTCAATACCAAATATTCTCAAGGACTCTAATTTCAGTTATGGTACTGTTCAAAGGATTTTAAAAAGTACAAATTTATTCCGTATAAGTACCGACCAGTTCAAACGCTTTTGGCAAGGGATCCAGAGAAAGACTTGTTTTGCCATTAGTATCTAACTTCTGTCGCCAAAATATAAATAATTTTCCCTTTTACATTTTATGCACAGATAAACCCATTCCAAATTCTGGAATGTTTAATAGGAAAAACCACCATTATTGGTCAAGAGAAAATCTTTGTGGTACATCCAAGAGGTCCACAAGTCCGTTTCAGTTTCAACGTTTGGTGCGGTATAATTGGTTCAAAAATTGTTGGTCCGTTCTTTTGAGGCACCTAACTGGTGAAAGATATGGGGATTAATAACGAAATTCTGAATTTTCTTGGGGCAATTCGATCTTATAAGTAGACATTATTTTGCATTTTCAGCAAGATGGCGCACCCCCCACAACTCTAGAGGTACTTATCATTTTCAAAATTACTACTTTTAATGATCTCTGGATAAAAACAAATGGCCTAATCCAGTGGCCTCTCAGATCCCCAAAGATCTAACCCCATTGATTACTTTTTGGGTGGGGTCCTAAAGAACCAAATTTTCAAGCGAAGGTACGATAACGTCGACGCTTTAAAGACTGCAGTTAGGAAAGATAGCAGATAGATGGTAGGACCATCCAAGACAGTTCGAGCAGTTGAAAAACGTGCCCAAAAATGTTTTGAAGAACAAGGTGGTGTTTTCGAGCATCTTTAAAAAAAAATTGTTATTTTATTTTTCTAAGATTATGAGTTGATGTTTAAAATAAAGTTTGTCGATACAATTTAATTGTTTTAGATTTGGGGCCATAACTTCAACAATTTGTAACCTAGGAGAAAAGTCATTATAAACTTTTTTGTTTAAAATTTGATGTTTTAACAGAAAAAAATATAATATACAGGGGTTTCCATTAAAAAAATGTTATTTTACTGAAAAAAACAAAATAACGATTCTAAATTGTTTTTTATTTTTCATTTTTCCAACGTTAAAAATGCTACTAGTTTGCTCATTTAAACAACTTTGTATTTTTTACTAATAACAAAGTTACCAATGGTGGACAATTAATTTGGATAACCCTGTATAGGAACCGCTACTGATCTCTACATACCTATCATTAACTAAGCAGAAGGAAAAAAAACCAACACAATAAAAATACTCACTGTCCCCCCTGATGTGTGTAACAACAACGTGACTAAAGGGTTTAAGCCCGGGACAAGTGCAGTTGTTGGCCAGAAGGGCGTACTTGAATTCGTCTTCGCACACCACGTATTCCGCAAATTTGACGTGAAGTTTGTTTTCCGGTCGAAAGATCTGGACGTATTGTGCGACGATTTGGTGCGAAGTCCTTCACGCCCAACTTCGAAGGATTGTTGCTCGTCCTAAAAATAATTATAAAAAATTATAAGTTAATTGTCCCGAAAGATGCGGCAACGCCGATTTTTTCAATTTTTAATATCGGGGAAATTTTTTTAAGCACAAATCAAAAGAAATTTTAGTCAAATAGGTTTCTTTTTTGAGATATCTGTCATCAAATTTTTAAAAATTTTAAAATAATCCTATTTTTACTATATTATTCCTTCTTTTTGCACACAATTTTTAATTTTAATCATAAATTGATACGCAATATTTTATAATTATCTTTTAAAAACTTGGGTTTATATTTTTCCTTTTTTCATTAAATTGCAGTTTGCAGAGTTTTACTTAAAAATGCCGCGGTCATTTTTGCTGAAAAAAAATTCCTAGTGTATACGGTTGCGGCGTTTAAAAGTGAAACTTTGCAATTAAATAAAAAAGGTGTAAAATAAATATGAAACAAGTTTTTTAAAAGGTGTTTTTTAATATGTGTGTGCCAGTTTATTAAAAAAAAAGAATTGTGCAAAAAAAAAAAGCAATAGTGAAAATGAAGTTACTTTGCTTTTAAAGTTGGATTTATGGATATCTCAAAAACGAAACGTTTCCGACTAACGGAAAAATTGTTATTTTTCAAACAAGTGCGCAAAGTGAACTCCAACGCGAAGTTCAGGCAAAGCAGTAAAAGTGGGGAAAAAAGACTTTGTGTACGTATGTGGCGAGCTGGTGTAGTGGCAGCCAAACCAGCTTCTCAGCCGTGAAGACCCGGCTTCGATACCCGCACTGTTCATTGGACTTTTTCATAGCTCGTCACCTCACAGAATTTTTGGCAAACCGCTGTGTAGTATTTCTGCCTATTTAAATTTCTCACATGTGTTCAAGGCATTTTTAAGCCGGTGATCCCATATCTGTGTCTAGTTGATACGCAACACAGATATGTGCAAGAGAACGCTCTACGTCTACGCTCTGCATGGGTATAGCACATTAAGAAAAAAAGTATGCGTTAGAAACAATTTTTTTCCTACAAGCCTAAGGTAACAAAAAAAAAAATCTGACATTATTTGTTAAACTCAATAAATATCTTTTTGTTATTTGACACATTGTATTCACTTATTGTTAATATTATACGGGGTAAATGAAAAAAAATGTTTTTTTTTGTTTTAACTGAAATATGGAAAATTGGGACGAAACTTAGACAAAAGAAAATCTATTAAAATTTGAACCGGTTCGTAAGTTACACGTACTAAAATACATTTTCCTTACTTATGTGGTTTTAGAGTGGTTTGATTTGTCCGCATTCAGTGCGAAATAGTGCTATTGTCACCAACATAACAGTTTCAAAGTTAAACCAAATACAAGTACTTAATTTTGAGTCAATAGATAAAGGTTTTTAAAAAACGTTGACCAAAGTTCTTATCAATACAGTGCGTTAAAAAGAGAGTCATGGGTGTCACAGCTAGTCCGTCTCTGCAGCTTGAGTAATTCACAACACTTGCTTTGATAGTAACTTGAAGTATCTTGCTTGATATTACATCTCAATAAAATAAAATTGAAAATACCTAGTGGTCCAAAAATTTTTTCCCAAAAAACTTGATTCCATTGAAGCTTTTGGGAGCCGATATTTCCGAAAAAGAGGCCTATACGAAAAAAGTTTATATGAAGTTCTAGTATTCTTCTCACGTATTTTTTTCTTATCCGAGATTTCCCACATTTTCTCAGGTAACTTGTCTATATAAAAATTCTTAAAATTTTAATGCTCTCTAGGTCAAAGTTAAGCAGTCTTTTAAAGATTTTTTTTTTCGAATTTTCATCCCAGGTGCCTGTCTGTTAAATTTTCCTCAAAAACACTCTGTATGGGCTGTGATTCTTTTAGATCCAAATTTTAGGAAATTTATCTCCACATTATACAGGGTAACGAGCTCGTAAACTTTAAGACATGTTAATGCTTAGTTATTTGGTGTTTAAATATCTTAGAAATGGTTTTCGGAGATATCTGTAAAAAATAATTTGACGTTTTCTAATATTAAGTTCCTTAATTTTATTAAGAAGAAAAGTAAAGAGGAGGGACGCACAGTTTGTTTTTTTTTTACTATTTACTTTATGCTAAACGCGTAGCTGCTGTATTTCCTTTCAACCTTTTGCTAAATTCTTAATTTGTTTTTGGGGTTTTAAGAGATACTGGCTGCATTTCTTTTTAAATATGTGTGATGTAATAGTTTATTGTAGTAAAACTAAAGTAAATTTCTGTTCTCTTGCGTCATGCTACTCCACAAATATATATGTATACATACCGCAGCAGTTTATCGGCGTAGTTTCTCGCTGCTAGTATAAAGCAAGCTTCCGCTTCATTCATCCGGGCTCGAGCCAAATCCCCGTCTTTGAGACAAGACCCTTGGATGTAAATAACCCTCTGGGCCCAGATAGGAACCTGCAAACAATTCAAAAGTTTAGTTTAAACAAGCGGTTAGCGACATGAATAGCGCTGCAATTATATTTTATTTAAAAAATTTTCTTTAAAGGGATCAGAAAATTAATTTAAAAGTTTATTTAATCCCTTTCCTAAATCTTTACATTTGTTTAATATTTTTAAAAAATACACTTTTATGTCAGTCTAATTGGTCATTAAACGATTGTAGCCTAATATGAAGAATGACATTGTTAATAATTTTTTTGTTTTTTTTTGTTGTATTATCGAGAAGCAGACTGGTTCTTTATAAAAAAAAAGAAAGTATATTTTTAAAAATTATCTATATACATACAACTGTCCAAGATAAGGAGGGGCCCGTATGGGGGGTATCCAAAACGGTAAGAATGATGGGTAGTTTAAATTTGGCAAAGTTGCATATTGGGGCAAATAATATACCGTTGTAAAATAAAGTTATATTTGTACTTCCATAAATATGGCAAAGAACAAAATTTCGATTTTCGTTTTAATATTTTTAGTTTATTTAAAAAGTTGGAAAAATCAAAAAATAAGGTCTTCTTGGAACTTTTTGCGCTTTATCCTTGGCGAAGTCAAATATCCTTTGACGTTTCGTTTTTGCTTAACCATTATTAACCTTATTTTTAAATACGGCCCTCGATTGTTTATTGCATTTTTAATCCCAATTACAATGATGTATAACACTTAATATTTTTCTGTTAAACAAACATATTTTTCATATGTGATAATAAGTTAGACAAGGAACGAACATGATTTCTTATAGGGGTGTTCCATATTTGTTAAATAAATATCAAGTGTTATATATTTTTATTGGGTAATAAAGGGGTTCAAAAAAATTTAATAAAAAGTCCAGGGCCGTATTAAAGGAAATAAAGTTGATCAAGCGTAAAAAGTGCCAATGAGAATGTATATTTAAAATTTTGCTAACTTTTGAAATAAACTAGTAAAAAAATAAAAACGAGAATCGAAAATTTTAGTTTTTTCGCCATATTTCTAATAAAAAAAAACTTTAATTTTACTGCGGAATTTTTAAGCTCCCCTACGCTACTTTGAAAATTTAAATACCCACCTATCTCACCGTTTCGGAACCCCCCTACGGCCTTTTCTTGGACATGTTGTATATATATATATATATAAAATTATAAATTAATTATAAAATAATATATAAATATAATTATATTAAATTTATTAATATATAAAATATATTTATTTTATTTAATATATATATATATATATATATTATTTAATAATATTATTTTAATATATTTTATTAATTTATATATATATATATAATATATATATATATATATATATATATATTTATATATATGTATATCCATTTTGTAATATTAAAAAAAAAAAAAAATCAACATACGTCCTAAATTTTAAATAAAGTCTTAAATGCAATAAAACCGTTTATGAAAATGGAGATGATAAATTTCAAATTTGCAGAAGCACTTATGCAGCTCTTACAAGAAATTGGTTTGTGGATGAACATCGCAGTGTTGTATAAGAAATTCCTTAGAGAAAAATGGCGCTGTTTTTTCTTCATGAAAGTTTATTGGGGAAACGAAAAGAAATGGAAGTTATTTAATTTAAAAATATTTTTTTTTAAAATCTCTGAAACCTTTAACAATAAAAAATTTCCTTAGCCATTTATCATCTTTTTTTAAAAATTTAATTTACTTGTTACCTTAAAACTAACTAGTAATTTAAATTAAAATATTTAAAATTTTGTTTCAAAATTTTTTTTTGAGGGTTTTTTTTAAAATTTATGATGTAATGTCATATCTGACATATTAATCTGTTATGACAGGTACATCATTATTTAAACAATAAAAGGGTAGTGAGTTAATTATTTTAATTTTTCCCCAAAAATTCTCAGCAACCAGTAGGAAAAAAAGATTATTTAAATTAGGAATATTAACCTTACAATTATCTGTGTGATTCACTTTCTTTTATTTAGCGTTTTTTACCAAGTTTTAGTGCCAAAATACTAGAATCTTTTTAATTAATTTTCTTATGTTATCAAAATTTTTTACATATTTTGAAATAAAATATCCCTCTTAAACTTTGAAATTTCATTTTGGTATAACCTAAAACTTTTTTTTTTTTAAAAAAATTCAAAATTGGTTTGGTTTTAAGTAGCATGCGTCAAATATATTTAAATTTTTATCTATAACTTGCAAAAATCAGGGTTATTAATAAATTTTTTTTTCATAAAATTTTGAATGTTGACTAAGTCTTGCGAAATCCCAATATTTTTTTTAAAAACGGGTAAAAAGAAAAAATTTTTTTTTAATTACCTATAATCTTAAATTTAATGGTTGATGCATGTCCTAAAAACCCCCCTTTATAAATATTTTTAATTTTTTTAAGGAAAGCCACTAACCAAAACTATTTTTTTCCCTTTTTTGATAAATTAAAGGTAACAATTATATTAAAAAATATTTTAGTTTTTTTATTTTCATTTTAAACCCTTTTTTTTAAATGCCCCAAGGGGGGCAGTTTGAGTTTTTTTAAAATTTTTTTGTTTTCAAATAAAAATATTCGGTACGGTTTATTTATTTGAAAAAAATTTTAAATTTTATTTTAAAATTTTTAAAATTCTTAATCTTTATTAAAAAAAATTTCTGTTTTATTAAT
>JAHBCN010011752.1:0-28369 GCA_019359885.1 Listronotus oregonensis
TGTTCAATGATCCCAGAAAATTCCTTCACTATCTTTCTTGCGTTTTGATAAAAAAATTGTTTTGCCCTTCTTTTTGCCTTTGATTTAGAAAATTTAAAAAACGCGAACTATGGATTTTTCGACGGACGTTTTTGCGAAAAATATTGGTGTTGCGAAAAAAATGGTAGGGACCATTTATGTAGATTTCGAGGTGATCTTCATTTTTTGTTTGAACAAAAATTCTCTAACTCGCATAATTCGGCAGATATTCGTGGGAAACTGATTTTCGGAACTTTGGGGGCCATTTTTAGCGGGTTCCCACGTCAGAATCGTGATATAGTTTTTCTCGCTCAAAAGCATCTGCGAAGACCTAAGAATTGGCTTTGGGTACTTTCAGGTCTTCAGTTACTGGACTATTATATCTTTTCAATCCCAAAGTTATATAATTAATTAATTTTTATTCTTCAGAAAAATAGAAACATAATAATAAAATTTAAAAAAATATATCAAAAAATAGCGAAAAAAAATAGATTTTGAATTTTTTTGACCTCCTATCACCCTTTTAAAAATTATGAAAAAAATTATGGAGCTAGATCTACTAAAGACACATCACATAAATTTTTTTCATCATCAAGTGGGTCAATAGGCTTTATTTATAAATTATAAAAAATTTTAAAGCCTTAAAAAAAATGAATTACCCGCCAAAAATTAAAAAAAAAATCTTTATCGACGCTTCGAAGACCTTTAATTTGGCGCAAGCAAAACTAAAAAATCTTTTAATGCGGTTGAGATATTCGACAAAAACGAAAAATCTTTATGATTCAATAAAACAGTTTCTGAAGCACCACGTAAAAAAAAAAAGCACGTGTTTTTATTCTCAACAAGCCTAGCTGGGTGAGATTTAAAAAATTGAAAAGGCCGATTACCCTGACCTTTTGCGCCAAGGCCCTTTTGAGAGTAGATAAAACATTTTTTGATATGTTTTCTTAGAGAGTACTTGCCTTGAAATTTTCTAAAAAATGGGACCACTTCGGTCCAGGTCCCGGGGTATAGCGAGCTAAGCCTGCTCAGCCCTATTGACCTCTATGAACTTGCAGATCGCCTGCAAAAAAAGAAGAAAAACCTCCCTAAAAACTCAAAAATCGAAGATATTATTCCACCTTTCAGTAGCAAGTCGGCCACAGTTGTCAAGATGAAATTAAACTAAATTTTAAGAAATTTTGCTTTAAAAACTTAAGAAATTCTAATAGTTTTTTACTTTTTATGACGCTTTGTCATAAATGACATTAGTTTATGTACTAATTTTGTTTGATTGAAATAATTTCAAGATAAAAATAAAATTAATAATGCCCTATATTTTTAGTAAAAATAAACAGTTAGGTCAAACAAATAGTGTCAACAGTGAAACATTGGGCATTTTAAACAAAACATATTAAAATAAAGATAAATGTTTGTTTTCTATTTCCATTTAAATAACATGGAAAAAATGCTTTTAATAGTTTGGAATTTTATTACTCAGGAGTTATCGAGCCTCAACCACTAAATTGTTTAAAATAATGATATTATTTACTAATGTATGCGATGAAATCGATTTATACTACTTATATATCATATAATATCAACTTTAGAACAAAAATTTATAAATCTGTTACGAAATTTAGACGTTAATTATTAATTATAAATGTTCTTAAGATGATACTGTATGATATATAAGTAGTATAAATCGATTTCATTGCATACCGGGTGGTGCGTATGTATGTAAGATAACTTTTTAAAGAAAGCAATCTGACAAGCCCTCGTGCCAAGCCTCAAAAAATTTTAATAAGCGAATCTTGAATTATTCAATTAAATGTAATTGCAAAATTACCAAATTATCGGTTTAGGTAAAACCAAACAGGCACCAGTAAAATGAATATTGTCCCTAACATAAGGAAAAGTGTCAATAACAGTCGGTATTAAAAAAAATGAATTATTTAATCGAAGAAAAAGTATCCATAATTAAGTGGCATTATGCGGGAAACAGTTAGCAGTATCTGAAATATTTTCAGTTTATTTCCCCACCAAGCCCATTCCGTTCATTTCAACTATTAAACGTATTGTCAGTAAGTTCAAGTCCAAAGGTACCGTAATAAATGATTGTAAATGCTCTACTCCGGATATCGAAAATAGAGCCGAAGAAAGAGAGAACAGAGATCTAAAACAAAATGGTTAGTACGAGGGTTCTTGGGCAAGAGGTAAATAAACATCATACAACGGTATTGCGCACTTTGAAAAAGACAAATATTATTCGTATAAATTCGAAAAACATCAAAAGCTGCAGGAAGGAGATGAAGAGCGAAGAATGGCATTTTGTTTTGAAATGATGGAAAGAGCAAATAACGATAGGAATTTTTAAGAAATATTTGTTTTACCGATGAATGTACATTTACCCTCAACAATGAACCAAATGTTCAGAATTGCCGGTATTGGAGCCAAGAAAATGAACATCGCTTTGTTCATACTCGGATACAATATCCCCAAAAAACAAATGTATTCATGGGAATTATCGGACACCATATCATTGGACCCTTTTTTATGGACTATAACCTAACAGCAGAAACCTATTTGGACATATTTCAAAATCAAATTGGACCCGCCGTGGAAGAAGTTGTTCGGGAAGATCAAATGATCTGGTACCAAATGGATGGTTGCCCCGCCCATAATGCCCGTATGGTTAGAGAGTACTTGGAAAATGCTTTTAACGGCAATATTATTGGTCCACGGTACCGGATACTTTGGCCAGCCAGGTCACCTGATCTTTCACCGAATAACTTCTTTCTGTGGGGTCACTTAAAAAGTGTCATTTATAAAAGTGTAAAATTTGATAATCTAAACCAGCTACAAAACGCTATTTCGTTAGAATGTAATAAAATTTCGCAATATCAACTTAGCAACGTTAGAAATGAATTTTATGATCGGTTGGAATATTGTTTAGCTGTTAATGGAGGGTTGTTTAAACATTTGATTACTTAATGTTTTTTTGTAATTCTCTATTATTTTTAAAAAAGTTATTCTTTTTTATTTAATTTTATTTTTCCACACCTAGTAAAATATTAAGAGTTCAGTTCTCTCCTTTTTCGGATCCATTTTCGATTTTCTGAGTTAAACATTTATTTATTGCGATGGCTTTGGACTCGAATTTACTGACAATACGTTTAATGGTTGAAATGGACTAGATAGGCTTGATTGGAAAATAAATTGAAAATATTTCAGATACTGCTATTGGTTAAATTAAATTCGGGTATGATAAAAATATTTTTTAATGATCGATAGTAATAATTGTTATTAGTTAAACTTAATTGTTACATTAAATAAAAGGTTTGATAAAAAAAAATATGTTAACGTGTCTTTTACTTTGAAAGTAATGGTTGTGAGATTGATGAAACGAAAAAAACATTCCTTGTATTAGGCTGTACGTCAGATTTGACAAAGCCTTATAACAAATTGTTTGCTGGTGGCTGGTGTCTGTTTGGTTTTACCTGAACTGAAAATTTGGTAATTTTGCAATTACATTCAATTAAATAATTCAAGATTTGCTTATTAAAATTTTTTGAAACTTGGCACGAGGGTTTGTCAGATTGGTCTTTTCAAAAAGTTAGGTTACATTTTTTTTGTAAAATGTACAGGGGAGCCAAGCATTAACCCCCTTAAAATTTACATGGGATTTCCTATGTTCCGCTGGGCAACGCACCATCCGGTATATTAGTAAATAATACCATTATTTTAAACAATTCAGTGGTTAAGGCTTGATAAATTCGATACGGCTGACCTTACGTAAATCTTTATTCAGATCTTTTTTGTAGAGCGTTAAATTTTCTACAAAAAACTTCTTATTTGTTACTATACAGTAAGAAAACTCCAAACTACAAAAAGCATTTTTCCCAGGTTATTTAAAAGAATTTAGAAAATTGAACATCGCCATTTTTAAATATTAAAATTAAGAATCTATTCTGCGCCAGGGTGTTTACTAAGGAATACTCTAGAGATTTTTCAACAACGTTCTTCGAAAAACAAGTTCGTTTCTTGAAACACTCTAATAAATATACTTTAAATTTTGCGAGTAACAGATTTATTCATACGACCCGTTGTTAGATTGTTTAATATTCACACACTTTTCCCACACTGATTATTATTTTTATCAATGAATAATCAATTTCATTGAAAATATTTTGAATTCATCTGCGTATATTGTTTTAAACTCCGTTTTGAACGTTTAAAAATTCAACCGGATCAGTAATGTAAAGTTAAACAATTCTTCGTACCACGCAATGCACAATTTTGTGTAAACAGTTTAAATTTTAATGGTTTATAACGCTACATCCGGTGTCTACCACGTCATGATAAAATAAAAAATTTTGGCATGGATTCTAATGTCGTTTTATGTTTGTAAGTTAGTAAATTACTGTACGGGGTCTCCAAATATCAAATATGCAAAAATATAATAATGGACAATCTTTGATTTATTTCAAGATACTCATTTTGATATACATAGTGAAAAGCTTTTTTTGCGATTAAATGATTTCTTGTACCGGGTAAGAAAAGGACGCCGGCTGTATCTCGATAACTATGTGTCGCACATCGTCGAGGAAAAATTATTTTCAGTAAAAATGGTTAAGAGAAATAGTTGAGAATTATTTTCAAATTTCTTAAACTACCGCGAGATGGCGCAACCGCAACGGTAATTAAAAAAAAACCTATTTTTCTTCAAAATTAGCTAGTGTTAGGTACAAATATAATAACATGAGAAAAAACTCTAACCAATTCTGCATCAGTTAGGTTAAGAACTTTTTGTCGTATTTCCAATAATAAGGGTGGGGGATAAATAATGCAACTTTTAAATACAGACCTGGAGCCGAGAGGGTTTTCGCATGTATCATAGGCCCACGCCGAGGCTTTGGGGGCTGATAGACAACGTTATTCCCCACTTTGAATTCCCGGTATGGCATCCCTAAAGTGTAGCTTTTAGGAGGGGTGAATTTTTAAACGTGTAATTAATATCCATGCCCTTGGATCATAGGCCCCAATTTGATTCTTGACTTATGTCGTCAAGAAGGTCCCCAAAGTCCGCAAACCAATATGCCATAGCCATACCAATATGGCGTCACTTAAGGTCCGCTATACTGACCGAAAGGTGTAATTTTTCCATTGTGGACATGGACCATGGGCCCCACGCTGTTGTTTTGTGATCTTTGTTAACAATAAACTGTAGAACAAAGAATTTCAAACGCTATACCTCTGGGGCATCGCCAAGTGGCCGCCATAATGGGGTAAACATGTCATTTTAGCAATGAACGCCCCACTATGGCGGTCACTTGGCGTATTGTTAACAATGATCACGAAAACAGCGTGGGAACCCATGATCCATGTCCACAGTGGAAAAATTACACATTTCGGTCAGTATGGCTGACCTTAAGTGACGCCATATTGGTATGGCACATTGAGTTCGCGGACTTTGGCGACCTCCTTGACGACATTAAACAAGAATTAAGTGGGGCCTATGATCCAGGGGCATGGATATTAATTACACGTTTGAAAATTCACCCCTCCTAAAAGCTACACTTAAGGGATGCCATACCAAGAATTCAAATGGAAAATAACGATGTCTATCAGCCCCCAAAGCCTTGGCGTGGGGCCTATGATACATGCGAAAACCCTCTCGGCTCCAGGTCTTATAGCTCTATCTTCTACATCTGTTATCGAAAGTGGTTCAAGTGGGTACTTGTTTAAAAGAAAATTTAAAGCTTTTTTGTCTCTCTTTTCGCTGTCAGCTAGTTTGTAGTTCACCAACTAGAGGTCGTCGTTTAAAGAAAAGTCGGTTTTTACACATTTTCTTGAGAATGTCAAATACGACGATATCTTTTTTTATTGTAGGTTTAGAATAGGAAAAAAATACCTACAGTTTGGCGAAAACCGCGTTTTGATATCTGCATTCGTTATCGAGTTATTCAGAGAAACCTGTTTTTCATAATAAATAATATTGACAATTATTCAATACAGTCTTTGTAACAGAGTAAAAGTAAAAAAATACTGAAAACTATTTTAAAGTTTGTATTGTATCCACTAAAAACAGAATGTTCGCTCGAACACATCAAAATACCGTGATTGGGGCATTTATTAATTGTAATAAAATATTAGTCAAGTAGGCTTGAAAATAAAAACAGGAACAAAAGATTAGAAAACGACGTGACTTACCTAATTTGACAGTTGTCAGTTTCACTGCAATTTTTAAATAAATACACTGCTAGCATGTTATATGTTACTTTATTTGAAATTCTCATTTTAAATGCAGATTAGATCCTAATAAGGCCACACCAATTTAAAAATTAAATTGAAACTGACAACTGTTAACTTAAATAACTCATGTGTTTTCAAATCTTTTGTTCTTGTTTTTATTTCCAAGCCTTCTTAACTAATATTTATTTAAATTAGAGTTAATAAATGCCCCGGCATTTTCATGTTTCGGATTCTTCATTCTCTTCTCTAGTGAATACAATACAAACTTTAAAATAGGTTTCGCTATTTTTTCTTTTACTCTACAGAAAATTTCTCTTTTACTCTGTCATAAAGACTGTTTTGATTAATTGTTAATTTTATTTATCATTTGAAGAACAGGTTACTTTGAAATAACTCGAAAACGAATACAGATATCAAAACGCGGTTTTCGCCAGAGTATACGGATTTTTTTCCTCTTATAAATCTACAATAAAAAATTATATTGTCGTACTTAACTTCCTCGGGAAAATCCCGAAAACCCGAATTTTCCTTAAACGAACCACCTGAACCCCTTTCGATAAAAGATGTGAGAGATAGAGCTATTGAAAGTTGCAATATTTATCATATTCCCCCAACCTTATTAAAATACGACAAAAAGCTCTTTACCTATCTGATGCAAAATTGGTTAGAGTTTTTGTTGATGTTATCAAAATTGTTCCTGATATCAGTTATTTTTGGAAAAAATAGATTTTTTTAATTTACCGTTGTGGTTGTGCCATCTCCCGGTAATTTTAGAAACGAAAAAATTATGTTCAGCTGTTTCTCTTGACCACTTTTATTAAAAATATTCTCTCCCCAACGCTGTGCAATAAATAGTTTTCGAGATACAGCCGGCGCCTTTTTTATTTGGACAACCGGTATATTTTCCGTGATATATTTAAAAAAATATATTGTACTCCGATCCTCTTTAGATTTATTCACAAAACCCATAGCTGATCTTTCATTTGGTCTACATTTTAGAACAAATGTCTCGAGGGATTCAAATCCCTGGTGATTGCTTTTTTTATTAATCTGGGCATGACGCGCTATTAAACAAAATTTAATCCCACGGTATTTTCAATCACTTATTGTAGATGGTCACTTTTCAAGCTTTCACAAAACAAATCCTGGAATACTCCGGGATTAGTACCGGCACCAACTCTGTTTCAGTAGGTCCTGGTACCCATACCAAATTAACCGAATTGGACTCTGTTAGTGTGTACAGGGTGTCCCAAATTCGAGCCTCATCATTGGTATCTCGCAAACTTACAGCGATACGAGGTCGGTTAAATGGAGGCAAAGTTACGCAATTTGATGCTGATCAAAATGCCACCTTAGAAGTTTCAAAATTTCAGATACTTCCAAAGACTTTTGGAAAAAACTGAATATTCGCGATATCATTTTAATTTTTTTAGGAGTTTATTTAAATAGATGTAACAAAATAAATTTACATTCCCATTGCTACTTTTTCTGTGTTATAAGATAGTGTTATTAAATTTAAACACCGACGTTTCGTCTTTAAGCTACCATTATCAACTTTGTTTTTTTAAGTAGGGTCCTGGATTTTTTATTTTGTATTTTAAGAGGTTTTAAGATCCCAAAACCAATGATGTATGGCACTTATTCGAAAAATTTCATATTAATGGCAATTTCCATGAGAAAGCATGTGTTAGAGAGAAACGGATAATAGATTTAGGGTAGGAAAACATTAAAATGATTCTTTCGAATAAGTGTGATGCATTATTTGTTTTGGAATTCTTATAGCCTCTAAAATCTGTAATAAAAAATTCAGGACCGTATTTAAAAAACAAAACAAAGTTAATGATGGTAGCTCAATGACGAAACGTCGGTGTGTAAATCTAATAACACTGTCTTGTAAAACAGAAAAACTAGCGATAAGAATGTAAAATTTATTTTGTTATGTATATTTTTAAATAGAGTCATAAAAAATAAAGATGGGATCGCGAGTATTACTTTTTTTTCCAGAATTCTTCGGAAGTATTCGAAATGTTTAAACTTTTAAGGTGGCATTTTGATCAGCATCAATTGCGCAACTTTCCTCCATTTAACCGACCTCTTATCTCTTCAAGTTTCCGAGATCCCAATGATAAGGCTCGATATGGGACACCCTGTACAAAGGATCGTCAAGATCTATGGTATAAAATTAGAAATAGAAATAATATTTTAACGATATTTAGAAACATCCTGTAAGTGTCGTGAGATGTACCCAATACAAGGCGATCCCATTGAAAACATCGATTGTTGTTTTAATATTTTGCAATTATTCCGTTATTACCTTGAGAATACCTATGGTTATTAAAGCTTGTTAAAGTAATCATTCAGGAAATTAATTGTATAAATTAATATTTAAAATGGAATGGAAAAATAAATGACCTTAAAAGTATAAAGCTACCCAAAGTTGTTTTTACAGTTTAGAATATTTTTGTAAATTGATTGTGGCGGTGTGCACATAAGAATGTAGAAATTGAAAAACTTTGTAATTCGTGCGACATTTTATTAAAATTCGTATTCTAGCAAAGCGCTTTCGGTAAAAACCATAGCCGCCGGCAGGGGGGGTCAGAGGAGGTCCGTCGACTCCCTGGGTTTTAAAAAATAACTTAAAATGAAACAATTTCTGTCTAAATCCATAAATTTTACAATATCGCCTAGAAAATTAAATGAGTATAATTTAATTTTAATTAATTCAATTTATTCTAGACAAGTAAATTGACTTAAACTTTTTGACCCCCTCTACAATTTTTTCTGGCGGCGGCGTCATCACTGCTATTCGTCAACAGGGTTGGCCTGATTTAAATCAATTGATTTTAATCATGATTTAAATCAGGCGATTTTTTTAAATTAAAATCAAGATTTTAATCAAACTAAGATAAAAAACAACCAAGTATTAACAAGTATTTAATGAAATTAAAACAAATTAACTTATTAATCCACATTATTTGTAAAATAAATACAGATATATAAGAAAATATATACATACTTAGTACTTAGATTCCAAGTGCATTTTTATTATAATATTTAAATAGAAACACTAACATTCCAGCATTTTCTACTCCCAGTTTCTTCCTTAAGTCAGGATGCACGAGTCCAAAAGTACTAAAAGCCCGTTCTACTGAAGCTGAGGTTGAAATTGCACAAAGAAATTGTTTTAATAATGGCAGTTTGTCGAATCATGCTGGTCTTTTTGTGATAGACACCAATCAAATCAATTGCCCTTACGTTTTCTGTTACTTCTTGTGAGAACATTACATTTTTAAAGGACTGGAACGGGCATTAAATTTGATTACTAACAGTAGCAATCCTGTGTTCCCATAAATTTTATTAATGGTTTCTTAGGCCAAATTCTTTCCATCGGATGATAACTTGTATTTTTGCTTGGATGGGTCCAACATATAACTTATAAAATGGAAAAGTGTTATTGCCTAATCATGTCGGTCTTGAAATTTTTGAAGTTCTTCTAGCCACTACCACAGTACCACACAAAACAACCAACACATTTTAACTCGGCGCTAATTCATTATATCACTTTACTTTACTCGACTTTACCCTTCGAAACTCAAATAATTCAAAAAAGTGATTCTTCTTTACCTGTTTGATCTGTTTGCGCTTGTTCTAGTTTCTGTAAAAAGTGATCAATATGTGGAGTCAAATAAATATTCTTCATAATTTAAAAAATTCGACGCCTACTATGAGCCAAGGTCAGAAATATATATATATATATATATGTTTTATATTTGTATTCTTGTTTAAAGGCAGATAAAACAGTAAATTCTCTAAATAAAATATATTTTTGAAATTAACGTTTCGGCTCCTAGTATGAGGCCTTCGACAGAACGCAAAAGAGAAAAACACAAACAGAAAGCTGCACACATAAAATTAATATAATACCTTATTAGAAGAGATTTCTCCATAAGTAGTCATTGTTAAAATTCAACATAAATCAATATTTAAACTTATGCCGAACGACAGTTGCATACACATATTACAAACATAGATAGACATTAAATTTAAAATTTTCTGGTTTAAAGACATTTCCAGTCGTTATGAGTATTACTTTTTGTTTTTTAAATTGTATCAAGGAATTTATTTCTTGTAATAATTACGATAGCATCTATGGTATATTAACAAAATATATGTTAAACTGATTGCATTAAATTACGGAGATTTTTTAAAGTTTCGTGTATATCACTCTGGATGGTATTGGTAATATAGCATTTTAGATTTGGCATATATTTGTTGATCAAAATTTTCTTAAATATGTTATTCTTATTATTATTTAAATATTTAATAGCCGTAATATGTTAGAAACTGAGTAGATTGTGTATATTTGCTTAAATTTGTATCGTTTGGTGTTTACAGTTGTTTGTATACATATCATGTTCCTTTTTGGATTACCTTCAGTTTCAGAATTTGTGTTATTGCCAAATGAATGGTTTTGCTCTGTGTGATTTCAGAGAGCTGTTTTGTTTTTTTGTCGTAGTTTGTGGGTTATACAGATATTGGTTAGTTTGCTCAATGCATACATTTTGGCAGTTTACAAGGACCATAAATTATATTATTTCTTTTTTATTTTTTGAATAATAGTGTCTTTTAGATAACCGAAATTTTGTTTAAAGAAGATTGTGCCCCTTATGACATCGTTATATTTTCTGAATACTTTTTGAGATAGGTTTCAGATACTTAGAGCGTATGGTAAGAGATGTTGTTTTACACTATTTTTTTGAGTTTGCGTAATATTGTGGGGCCTGATGAATCCTTTTTAAAATAGAATGTATAAGATGTTCTGATAATTACTTGATCTTGCTAGTATATTTGCTTTTGATTATTTCTTAAAATTAGGATCACCTATTGCCCTATCGGCCAGACCTATGGGCAATAAATTGAGTGATCCTAATTTTAGAAGTAAGGCATCGAAAAGCCAAAAATGCCTTAAGATCAAATAATTATCCAGAACATCTTATACACTCTATTTTTAAAAAAAAGGATTCATCAATTTTATAATAGTACACCAAAACCTCAAAAAATAGTGCCAAAACAACACATCTCTCTTTACCATACGTACCAAAATTATCTGAAAAACCTGCAAAAATATTCAAAAGAAAATATAACAGTGGCTCATAGGTACACAATCTTCTTAAACAAAATTTCAGTTATCTAAAAGACACTATTGACAAAAATAAAAAGTAATATAATTTATGAGATCCCTTGTAAAACTGCCAAAATGTGTACATTGGGCAAACTAGCCAGTATCTGAAAACAGACTTAATGCCCACAAATACGACAAAAAACAAAACAGCTCTCACAAATCACACACAAGAACAAACCATTCATTTGACTTCAATAACACAAAAATTCTGAAAACTGAAGGTAATCCAAAAAAGAGAATTATGAATATAGGTGTATACAAAAACGAAAAATACAGTAAACGCAAAACTGATACAAAATTTAAGCAAATTAAGAGTACTACAATCTACTCAGCTGATTTCTAGCATATTACGTAACTATTAAATTTAAATAATAATAAGAATAACATATTTAAGAAAAAAAATTTGATCAACAAATACTTAATCTCTAAATGCTGCCACCTGTTACCAATACCATCAAATTGATACTCTACCATGAGAAAACTTTTAAAAAATCTCCGTAATTTTAATGCAGTGGTTTAACATATATTTTGTTAATATACCATAGATGTCGCTATCGTGAATTGTTACAAAGAAATAAATTCCTTAATTTTAATTTAAAAAAACAAAAATAATACTCATAACTATTGATGTCTTTATTAAGAAATTTTAAATTTGTGTCGCTATGTTTGTAATATGTATACAATAATCGTTCGGAGGATCGTTTAAAAATGTGTGTTTATGTTGAATTTTAACAATGACTACTTATGGAAATCTCTTCTAATAAGGTAACTATATTAATTTTTGTAATTAGTCACAGCTCTATTGTGTTTTTTCTCTTTGTATTGCAGACGTTCTGATGAAGGCCTCATACTAAATATATATATATATATATATATATATATATATATATATATATATATATATATATATATATATATATATATATATATATATATATATATATATATATATATATATATATATATATATATATATATATATATATATATATATATATATATATATATATATATATATATATATATATATATATATTATATAATAGTAAATCGATTGCAGGGACTTTGCAATTACTCAAACCTGTTTACTTTACTCGTTTCTTAGTTATACCGATTTATAGTATAAATTTCTTGATAGACAAAAAATGTAATTCACGATAATTTTTACAAGTAAGCCATAAATATTAGTTACTATGGTTACTATACAACCATGGCAATTATTTCAAGTGCAATTACAAGCTATAGAGCTGGTCATTGCTCCGTCAAAGATATTTCCAAATTTTGTTATAAGAAATCCAAATTTTTTGCGGTTTAAATAAAAATTGCAATAATTTTGTGAAAATGGTCTAATTTAGCAACGAAGAAAAAGTAGACATGCTACTACTGGTGTTTGGAAAATGCAAGTCAAATTTTAGAGAAGCGAAAAGAGTTTACGAACAGCTTTATCTGCATAGAAGAGTCTTCGATGCAAAAACCTTCTCAAGTTTGTGTAAGGACTTGAGAGAATATTGCAGCTTCGTAAAACCTAAGAGAAATAGAAGAAGGACAACTACAAATATGATGAAAATACTGCTGCTGTAATTCAGCAGGTTGATAATAACCCAAATATATAAATAATAATAACCCAAATATATAATAAAATAAAATAAAAAAGATACCAATGTTTCCGTAAGGTTATCGTGGAGAATGCTAAATAGAAACTCTTTTCGCCCTTACAAAACTAAACTAGTTCACAAATTAGAACCAGGTAATTCCGCTAGAAAAATAGATATCTTATTAATTTTCGAATTTGTACAGCCAAGATGAAAATGTTCTCTTAAAAATTATATGGAGTGATGAAAGTAGATTCCATAATAATGGAATTGTAAACAGACACAACTGTCGCTTTTGGTCGCAAAAGCATCCTCGTTGGATCAAAGAAAGAGGTAATCAACGAGTTTTTGGTATCAATGTTTGGTGCGGCATATTAAACGGTTTCCTTATTGGACCTCACTTTTATAAAGGCACTTTAAATGTAGCTCGCTATTTAAGATTTCTTCAAAATACACTTTCGAACTTGTTGGAAGAAGTAGCCCTTGAGACCAGAATATGTTTGTGGCTACAGCAGGATGGAGCGCCCGCACATAATGCCGAAATTGTAACAATGCATCTAAACAGATAATACCCCAATAAATGGTTCGGTACTAATGGACCGATAAAGTGGCCGACGAGGTCCCCGGATCTCACACCACTAAATTATTTTCTTTAGGGTCACCTGGAGGAAGTTGTCTATGAGAAACCTATCGAAGATGTGGCTGATTTTATTAACGAAATAAGTGCAGCATCTTTCGCTATTCGAAGAAGGACGCTTCTACAAGTGATCCAAGCCCATCAATTAAAAGTTTTTGATAGTTGTGTTCGAGTAAATGGACATAATTTTGAACAAAATTTTTAATTTGTTTCATTAGGTTTGTAGTTAATTGTGATAATAATTTTGTTTGTTAACACTTTACTTAAGTTTATTTATTCATCTTATTACAAGTAAATTTGAGAGAAATTGGAAGAATAAAGGGATGGCTTCCTTCGCTTTACATCAGCATACTGTTTTTAACTCTAACTTTTATTTTAGTTACAATTTAAACTACTAATTTGGTTTTAATAAATAATAATTTATTTAATCACATTTTTCGTCTATCAAGAAATTTATACTATAAATCAGTATAACTAAGAAACGAGTAAAGTAAACAAGTTTGAGTAAATAACAAAAAAGTATTTAAATAACATGTACTTGAATATATACAGGGTGATTCTGAGAGAATGTCAATACTTCAGGTACGTCAGTGTCCAGAAACAAACATAAAAGTGTATACAAATATGGGTCCGCAAGGCCTTCGTTTCCGAGATACAGGGTGTTCACCACAGGGCTGACATGTGCTTAGAAGTAAATGGTGGAGTTTTTAATAGTTATAAAACCTAGCTTATGTTTTGCCGAACATAATTTAAGAACAATAATTTTATTGAAACATAAAATACATATTGTTTATTTATACATTGTTTTTCTTTTTTAAAAATGTTGCTATGTAATAAAATCAGATGCGTCGTATTTTTTTTTTTTTTTTAATCCAAATATCTCGAAAACGGTTGCTCATATCCACTTTTAACAGGTATGCCTTTTTGACGTAGAAATGACAAAACAATTATTTAATTTACTTAAAAATGTAATACAGGGCCGTACCAAAAAGTTGTAATTGTTCAAAATAGTAAAAAGAAGTGTAGGTGGCTCCCCTACAAGGAAGAGGCATAATAAGATTAGATTCGAATCCGTCATATCAAAAAATCCCCGGATACAAATTTTCACTTCAATATTCACATTATCATAGATTTTATTTAAAAAATAGAAAAATTAAATAAAAATTTTAATACCCTGTATTTCGAAAACGAAGGCCTTGTGGACCCATATTTGTATAGACTTTTATGTTTATTTTTGGACCCTGACTACGTACCTGAAGTATTAACATTTCCTCATGAATCACCCTGTATATGTATATTTTATAATTTTAGGTTTTTTTTTTGGAGTCGATTTAATATTATGTTTTGATTATGATTTTTCTGTTTAATTGCGCGAGTTCCAATCGATCTCTACCGGCTTTTTTTAAAATGTTTTCGCCTTAATTATACAGAAATGATTTAATAAGAACATTTGTAAAACCCATTAAACATTAATTGGCTTAATAAAGAAATTTTGTTCCTATAAAAAGCAAGTTTTTGCAACGGTATAATTATTTTTCTTTCACTTCCGCCCGAAGCCACTAATCTGGCATCTGATTTATGATGAAAATTAACCAATCACAGATCTAGTTAAAACAATAGCTTGATTTATGGTTTAGGTAAGAAAAAAAGAAAGTCGCTGTTTATCGAAAAACAATTGCCGGCGAAAAATAATAGACCGGGTGCTTCCCATAATCCGTTGCGCCAATGTAACACGACTCGTTTTGTTGTTATTGCAGATTATTTAGCTTGAGCTGTCTGTCATTAAGTCCTATCAATCATCGTAGGCCATGGGAATTGGTTTACGTCGTGAGAGTTTTTCCGCCGGATTTCTATTTTTTAAACCACTCTTACAATTATTTTTATCATACATTAAAAGATACATTATTGGGCATATATACAGTGCGATCCATTATAAGTAGACCCTCAGGTTTTGGCCCTTTTTTGGTTTTAAAATTTTTAAACCAAAAATTCATTAAATGGGATAGCTTAGTTTCTTATGACCTGAAATTTTTTTTCGTGGTGTCAACTACCAACGAGTTATCGCAAAGTCGTCATTTTTTTAATGGGATGACTATTTTCCGTCTATATTTTAGTTTAGTTTAGTTTAAAAATTTTCTAATAGGCTTAATAAAAATTGAGGCAGTTGAACAATTAGTTTTCAAGATATTCCGTCTCAAAAATTTAAAATATTTTCTTTCACGTGGCATACGCAAGTGAAAAATACAGGGACATTCTGCAATCTCGTCAATCTTTTAACAGCATTTATTTGATAACACAAGTCGAAGTCCTTAGTCGTAAGAGCCTCTTGTTGATTTGCAATCTCATCAATCTTTTGACGGTATTTATTTCCGTGCAAAAAAAATTAAAAAATGAGAATTTAGCACAAGCTATGGAAATTTTTAAATTACCAATTTTATTATTTCTGCTTTCGTTATATGGAGCACCGAATAAAACAACTTGTATCCTGATACATGCAAAAATTTTGCACAACTTACAACAGAGACAAGTTCTGACGAGTCTGATGCTGAAAACAATGATAATGATAACGACAATGTAGATGATTTGTAATTTTGTAACATGTAATTTCTACTGATTTTATTAAAAATAAAATAAATAATGATTTTTAATTTATATTTATTATTGTATAACTCAAGAAAAATGAAAAACTAAAAAAAAATTATTCTCATGATTTTTTTTGAAAATTTTTAAAAATTTTGAAAAAAATTGAAAATTTCGGATTTTTTTAATTTTTTACTTACAATTTCTTAGAGTTAAGTATTTCTACATTAATAATGTAATAGGTAATCGTTTTGATCATAAATTTAAAGCGTGAATTTTATCGCTTGTTTAGTTAAGCGCAAGAAAACGCAAAATATTTTTTCATAGAAAAGACCTTCCCTACAAGACGGTATTTTTTATTTTTTTCTATCTCCATAGCAGACCGAAATATTTGAGAATTGTGAAAAAAAAATCGAAATTTTTTTGGAACTTTAGAAAATCGATTGACCTATGAACTTTTTTTAATATTAATCAGTATACTCTAAACTACTTATAAATAGCAAAATGAGCCAGTTAGCTAATTACTTGTGCTCATAGTGTAAAATTACTTCACCAACTGGGCTATAAGACAATATCGCGTTTTTCTACTTCTGAATAAACCGTTTGGACCGATATTGACAGATAACCTAATTTTGACAACTATCAACAAGAGTATGTCAAAACAAAAATTTACCTAGACAGATTGACAGGTAACTCATTTTTATATTTATATACAAGGTGCCACTAGTTTTTTTTCGAAATTTTTGAGACGGAGTATCTTGAAAGCTGAACCAGGGCTGGCAAGACCCAAAAACCCACTTGAAAAACCCAGTGGGTTTTTGTATCAAAAACCCATTCTAATTTAGGCAAAAACCCATACCCAAAAACCCATAAGCAAAAACCCAAATAAAAGAAAAAAATTCTTAGGATCTAAACTTGTTGAACTTAAGTTTGCATTTTTTTGAACAGCAAGATCAAGAATATTAACTGATTGCCATTCTTTGTCATTTTCTGCACATTGTGAATCATAAGGAATCTCTAGAACATCACCATAGTGCTTAGCACATTAGGAACTAGAACTTTTTGATCTTCCAAGTTCTCCATTCGCTCAACTGCCTGAATTTTTTGTTTAGCCCATTAGAAAATTTTTTAAACTATACAAAAATAAAGACGAAAACTAGTCATCCTATTTAAAAAAATTAACGACTTTGATAGTTAACACCACCCAAAAAAAATTCCGCACGGTACAGTCGTATTTATAAGAAGGCGTACAAGTATTAAAAGGATTTTTTTTTAAATGCTTGGATCCGTCGATTAGTATTTTTAGTCGTGCTGTTTTCTATGAAATGCAGAATGTCTTAAATTTGAAATATAGCGTTATCGATGATGATTTTTATAAATCGGAATCAAAGATTCTTCATTTTTAAGGCTCACTTCAAGTTACACATAACTGCCCTATTTTAATTTTTTTATTCGTGTCGTTTGTGAGATATTAAATAAGAGAATTTGAGTTAGAAAATAAACCATATTTGATTCACATTATCAGTGTTATCGAACCGTTATCAGCAACCCTCAAAACCCTTATGTACCGAATCGGGCATAAATTGGTAGAGTTTTGGATATTAGGCCTGCGATATTGGACCAATTTTGCAAATCTGACTTCGGATTTGAGATGACCAACCTAAACCCATTAATAGGTTTTCCTGCAAAGCACTTTAAAATCTTTATTTTTATAGATAAAAAAATAGTTTATATGAAAGTTGCAGGATTTTTTCATGAAGATTTTCATAGGTAAAATAGAAAAACAAATGATGGTCGGAAAATAACAAAATCATATCGTTATTTTAAAGGGAACACCCTGATAGATTGAAATCAAATTCGCTAATCTTCCTCTTTTTTTTTTTATTATTATATAGTTATATATATAAATAAATATATATATATATATATATATATATATATATATATATATATATATATATATATATATATATATATATATATATATATATATATATAATTTGATACAGTAGCAAGTTATTGAATTAAAACTGTTCATAAGCCATAGTACCATGGAAACCAAAATCTTCTGTCAAATATTATTTTTGTTTGTTTCCAGACGAACCATGGCTAACGCGACTTAACTTGCCAAACTTTATTGTATCCATGGCTAACGATGGCTTATAAGAACAGATTTTAAATTCAAATAACTTGCAACTCGTTTATCCAAAATGATATTTATATATATATATATATATATATATATATATATATATATATATATATATATATATATATATAAAGTAATATATAATTTATTTTAATATATATATATTATATATATTGAAAAGAGAAGATTAGAATTTGAATTTTCAATCATATCAGGGTGTTCTATTTAAATAACGAAGTTTAAGTATTTGTTAATTTTCCGATCATCATTTTTTTTCTATCTATAAAAATAAAGATTTTAAAGGGGTGCGCAATTATACGGGAAAACCCTGTACAAGGTGGAAACCTGAAGAGATACGAGGTCGGTTAAAGAAAGCAAAGTTGCGCAATTTGATGCTAATCAAAATGCCACCTTAAAAGTTTAAAAATTTCGAATAATTCCGAAGACTTTTGAAAAAAACCGAATATTCGGAATTTAAATTTTTATTTTTTTACCACTTTATTTAAATATATAAAACAAAATAAATTTTACATTTTCATTGTTACTCTTCCTGTTTTACAAGACACTGTTATTAGATTTACAAGCCGACGTTTCGTCTTTGAGCTGCCATCATCAACTTTGTTTTTTAAATACGATCCTGGATTTTTTATTATGGATTTTAAGAGCTTCTAAGATCCCAAAACCAATGATGTATCGCACACTATCGATTACGATATGGACCAATTAAGAGCGGGTTTTACGTAACAGTTATTTATGTATTAAAGGTATAATAAGGTTTTTATTATCCAAGGAGCTATTTCGAGTCCAAGCGCAAGCGAGGGCTAGAAAGGTGACGTAGGATCATAAAAACTATTTATGCCCGTAATGCATAGAAAACTTTATGCACGATTAATACAGTGCATCCCAAAAGTTATGTCTAAATTCATTTAAAATTAAGCGATGAGTTTTTTGCAAAAACGCTGTTTGTATATACAGGGTTGCTCAAAAATACATTTCGACCATCAACTTCATTTTTTCAAATGAAAGCACCTTTTTTTATTTCATTTTTGAATTTCGCGTGGAATTCTACGTATGTTTCATGCATCAGGTCCTATACCTAAAGTCAACAGTTATCGAAAAAAACACGGCCGAACATTATTATTGAAGGTCACCTTATCTCTGAGAATTTTTATAAACCGAGCAAAATTCCTATTCATTCGTGTTTTTTAATGTTGCTTGGTGACCGTGTATTTTCATAGAAACTGTATGACAGTTTTGTACGCCAAACAGATATTGTCAAGTGTACGAGCAAAGTTCCAGTTTTCACAATGATGAAGTAAACGGAACGAGAAAAAATAGAAATTCTGTGCATGGTTGGGTTTGGTGATAGAACAGGTACTCAAAGAGAAGCTGCTCAATTATTCAATAAAAGCCATCCTGATCGTCCTCCGTTATGTCAAAAGGTGGTTAGTAGAATAGATGCTAAGTTTAGAGAATTCGGTCATGTTAGAGATCTGCCGAAATCTGGTCGTTCTGCTCGAGATGAAAATGAACAACTTGACGTTTTGCTTTCTTTGGAAGAAAATCCATGCACTCCTCTGTCGCAGATTGGGGCCAACTTACACAGTGAAATCTGTAGTTCACCGAATAGTTAAAAAGCACAAATATCACCCATATAAAGTTATTCCAGTGCAAGAGTTATTTGATGACGATTTCGATAGGAGAAATGAGTTTTGTGAACGCTTGCAAAACATGTGCAATCTAAATAATAATTTCGTAACAAATATTATTTTTTCCGATGAAGCCACGTTTTGTTTGAATGGTAGTATTAACAGACAAAATTGTCGAAATTGGACAACCCAGTACCCTCAAAAACTAAATGTGTGGCGTGGAATAGTGTGCGAAAGAGTAATAGGTCCATTTTTCTTTGAACAGACTTAAACGGGACAAGTGTATCTCGATTTTCTCCAATTTGAATTAGTTCCAGCATTACTAGCTTTATTTCCAAATCCATTGGACCCAGACTATCCTGACGAAGAACTAATTTTCCAGCAAGATGGTGCTCTTCCGCACTTTGCTGCCACTGTGCGTACATTTTTGGATGAAACCTTTCCCAATCGGGGATAGAAGAGAGGACCCATAGAATGACCTGCTAGGTCGCCTGACCTAACACTAATGGACTTTTTTTGTGGGGATACCTGAAGTCGAAGATATTTGTTAATAGGCCAAATCGCAGAGAAGTGCTCGTCATAACTCGGGAAATGATTGAAAATGTGCAACGAGAGTTTATTGATCACCTTGGATATTGTCAAGCCGTGAATGGCAACCACTTTGAACATTTAATTTAATTTTTGTTCTTTTTTTATTTGTTACATGAATCGTGTTTTTTTCGATAACTGTTGACTTTAGGTCTCGCTTTAGGTATAGGACATGATGCATGAAACATACGTAGAATTCCACGCGAAATTCAAAAATGAAATAAAAAAAGGTGCTTTCATTTGAAAAAATGAAGTTGATGGTCGAAATTTATTTTTGAGCAACCCTGTATATACAAACTTTACGTACAAAAATGCGCAACTTGAAATACAAATCGACGGGTCCAAGCGTTTTTGCAAAAAACCCATCGCTTAATTTTAAATGAATTTAGACATAACTTTTTGGACACACTGTATGTATATTGGATGTTTAAAATAACTATCACTGTTTATAAAAAGAATGCATTTTTCATTAAAAATGATTAACTACATTCGAGACTACATTTATATTACAATTAAAACGAGTACAATTTTAGATTAAGTGTTCATGCGGAACCTAATAAAAAAAGGCGTTTATTTCGAAAACGGTCTACTTTTTGGAGATCAAAGTAGTATACCTTTTTTGGTAAAAAATTAGTTTTAACACCCTGTAGAACGAAAACCAATAACATCTTGCTAAGCGATATTGAGCTCAAACGCTTTATTTTCATGTCAGGTATCCTACATATTGTATATGTCCAATTAATTACGGGACACCCTGTATAAGAAAGTGTTTAAATTTTATTTGATATAAATAATGGTTTACATGAGTCTTTGGTCTTAGCTTTACAAATATATCGAACTGCTTTTTTTTTCAAGAAAAATACTAAGATACTAATAAGATTTTCTCAAAAACAAACGCCATAGCGTATAATCAATGTATAGTAATTAAAGCAAAATAAATAGATTTCAAAATGGTAAATTCTTCTAATTCAAGGTCCAAGAACAAAACCCCAAGGAACACCACAATTTATATTTCTACTTTTTAACATAAAATTATTTAAATGTACCATTTGTGATCTTTCTGAAAGATGTGAGTTGAACCAATTTAAAGAAACACCACGAAATCCATAACTCTCAAGTTTTTTTTTAACAGAATAAAATAATTTACACAGTCAAAAGCTTTAGCTAAGTCACAAAAAACAACAGCTGCTAGTTCATCATCATTTAATGTATTATTATTTATTTATTTGACTTTTGTCAATTATATAGCATGTGTTAAAATGTGTTCGGGCTATTTAGCCGGGGTTATTTTGACGAGGGTATTTTGTCGGGGTTATTTTCACGGGTCACCATCTAGCATACTATAACAATTAATGTTTAAAGAAAAGCAGCAAATTTCTCTTTTTTTAACCAGCTCAACTATTAATTTTAAAAACCAGCTTCCCAATAATTAGCAGGCCATAAATCATTGAACGAATGTATGTTGAATGAACAGTTGTAGAATTTCTTTTAAGTAAAACTGGTCAAAAATAGGTTGTTTAATATGGTTAGTCATCATCATCTATTAATAAATGATAATTTAATCATTGACCCAATTATTAGGTATTTACACTAAACTTGTTTCGGTATTTATAAAAATGGTGTCTAGAGATGGTATTGAATTGCTTTCGACTAGGATTCGCATGGCGCATGCGATTGTGACATCAGATAATCGTTTGATAATGGTAAACTCAATGGTTTACCACAACGTAGAGTGGTTAACTAATCGCATTCGGTTTGATTTTGTAAACATATGTTGTTGTTGCCGCGTCAAAACAACGATTTCCGTCAGATCAGCGAAGTTAAGCAACGTCGGGAATGAAGAGTCCGATAGGTGACTATCGGGCAAAAGCCACTTACTGTTGTGTATCGTGTTGGGTTGCAATCTGCAACCCTAAATGTCAATTTTTTTGCAATATTAAAAAAACATCCTGTATATGACCTATTAGCAAAAAATGGATCTATTTACAGATCCGGATCCTCGTAAAGGAATTGAATCACGATTCCTTTTTTAATGATAAAAGGAATCGATTCCTATTTATCAGATCACGAATCCGGATAATTCTTAGTTTTTTTTACTTACAAATGGTACTGCGGTACAAATGATACTACATAATCCAGATGATAAAACCAGCTTCAAAAATTTTAGCACGTAGCCCGAGCCGAGAAATATAATTTTAGCCTCATTTTAAAGTGCTGTAACGCTAAGCTAAATTATTTTTTTAGTAAATATTTTTCAAATTTGAATATGTTATTTCTAAGATCAACATGGAACTACCCTTAAATGATACATTATTTCGAACTGTATTTCAAAACTTGCGATGTATTGATAGTCTTATAGTATTGTATGATAGTATTATACAGTGTGTCCCAAATTGGTGGGGAATGTATGGGGAAAGTTTTGGACAATTATGTTAGTAAGCTAATCCCGTTTACTACATGGTTTATCTATTCAGGTTTTTGAGAAATTTTGAAAAAACCTGAAACATGCATTTTCGAAAATCGGCCATATTTTTTTATAAGTGAAAATTTTTCAAATCTGTAAAAACTTCTTCAAAGCAACTTTTTTGTAGAATTTGACCGAGTAGTCAATTTTTATTTTCTACGTTTCGGGTTTTTAGAATCATCATTAACTTTATTTTTTCATATGGACGCCATATTGGATTTTTACGCAGCCAAATAGTGCTTTTTATTCTGATTTTAACAATGTATAATATGTTATAATTTAAGAGTTTATAATCTCATTTATTTCAAAAAACAAATATTTTCTCAGTTGGCCTTGATTCCGGCGAACGTATTTTTTTTGTAAACAATAAAATATTAGTAATTAATAATAGATAAACTGAACAGACATTTTACAGAAATGGCTTCGCGAACATAGCTATAACGTTAATACCCTGTTACAACAAAACTACACGTAACAAGTTAATTGAAACAAGTGAAAACAAAAACAATGAAAAGTGACTAAAATGAATATGTAAAATAACGACCTAAAATTCAAAATGTTGTCCATTTCTCTCAACATATTAACGATATTTTTTTAAACAGTCCTAACTACCCTATGAATGGTTGACTTAGGTATGTGGAATTCTCTATCAACATCCTGAAGATGGTGGATTTTCTTTAAAATGTTGTTTAATTGCAGCTCGTTGTGGATTTTCTTCAACGTACTTTTTAGGTCGTGGTTTTTTAAAACTTCCGAATTCGAACAAATTTGTAACCAGTTTTCCAAAGTATGTTATTGTATGTTGTTGCAAAATATCAAGTTTTTCTTAAAATAATTAACCATTTTACAGAGTTGAAAAAATTTTAATAACGTATCCGAGCTAACTTGATAATGACGCTAGATGACATTCGCCGGAATCAAGGCCAACTGAGAAAATATTTGTTTTTTGAAGTAGATGAGGTTATAAACTCCTAAACTATAACATGTTATACATTGTTGAAATTAGAATAAAAAGCACTATTTGGCTACAAAAAAATCCAATATGGCGCCCATATGAAAAAGTAAAGTTGATGATGATTCTAAAAACCCGAAACCTAGAAAATAAAAATTGACTGTTTGATCATATTCTACAAAAAGAATTGCTATGAAGAAGTTTTTACAGATTTAAAAAAAAATCACTTATAAAAAAAATTGGTCGATTTTCGAAAATGCATGTTTCAGGTTTTTTCAAAATTTCTCAAAAACCTGAATAGATAAAGACATGTAGTAAACGGGATTAGCTTACTAACATAATTGTCCAAAACTTTCCCCATTTAACCGATTTTCTATCTATCGTGGTTTCCAAGATCCCCATACATTCCCCACCAATTTGGGACACACTGTGTAGATAAATATATAATATATATATATATATATATATATATATATATATATATATATATATATATATATATATATATATATATATATATATATATATATATATATATATAACTTAAATTATATACATTTAATACTTCTATATTAACATAATTTTAGATATTCTGATGATGGTTTAAGCAAATAAACCGAAACGTCAATTTAACATTGTTTTTTTTTAAAGACCGAAAAAACCCAAAAAATAAACAATAAAGTATAATTCTTTTTAAAACGTTTCTTGTAGTTTTGCTAACCTTAACGTGCAAAAGAGGTCTTGTGCCCATAGACTCCATTTAATATTTTTAATTTCTAACACGTTCAACATAACAAATGTAATAGGAAATGTGAGCAGCAATATTGTAATTGTTAAAAATAATTATATATTCTCCTCGGGTTTTGAAGTACGTTTCGAAGAAATCCATTGTTAATGATAGATAACTGTTAGGCGTGTGAAATGCTTAAAGATCTTTGTTATTATATAAAAATTACTTGTTTTCATCTACATATTGTGTGACTTTAATATTTTATATTAAAAAAGATTGCTTGGGTTACTCGCCACTTCGGTCCCGGTCCCATTATATACACTTGTGCATATTGAGAGTTGATTGACGTTTCTGATTTTGCAGATCACTGCTGGAACGAAAAAAATGAGAAAAATTACTTAAAAATCTATTTACGTTTTAGTAATACGTTAGTCATTCTTTTTAAGATATAAAAAACAATTTAAAAATGTGCTAAAGGTCAAAAAAATAACTATAATACATTTTCTTTTCAGATTTGCTGTAAAAAATAAGATATTTGAAAAATGTGTTTATAATTTATGATGCAATGTTACTAAGTAGGACCAAGTTCCTATCCAAAAATCTGATTTTTTTCGGTTTTAAGCTATCTGCCAGATCATAGTGACGAAGCGGTCCCGTTGTATTAACTTTCCAGGCGACTAAACCCAAAAAGGTCTTGTTAAAACATGTAGACAATATAGAACATATCTACATATTTCTTCTCTTTTTTCTGAGTTTAATAAATGGGAAAAAATGATTGGGTAGAAGTGACGATTCTTCTCCGAATATCAGTCTTTTAACAGTTTTATTTCTGAGAGTAGACAATTTCTGTAACAATCAAATATCTTAGTAACCACTTTACATACCTTTCTTATTTTTTTACAGGTAATTAGAAAACTTATATAAATTTACATACTAAATATCATACCTTTATGTTTGGAACGATAATGAAGTTATAATAGAGGGAAACACGCTGAAAATAGATGTTATTGTATTTTTAGGCCGTCAGAAATAATGAAAAATAGGTGGTTTTTAAGAAATTTTATATCCATTAGATTTTATTACTACTAACTACGGCCCGAGGGCCACATCCGGCCCGCGGACAGATTTTGTCCGGCCCGCGGAGAGCTAGCATACTTGAAAACTCCTTTTAGTGAACAAATAATTTTTATAGCAAATTAAATTTAGTTTACTGAAGTATTCTAATTTTATGTTGAATAATTATTAATATGACATCTACATTGATATGGTCATGGGCTAACTCCGCTAACTCATAACATTCTTGTAGGCTTATTGTTATTGTTTTTGTGATAAGTTGGATAAAGAAACACAGAATTGTAATGAGTAAAGAATAAGTAAATGAAAAATTAACTTCAGTATATTATAACTAACAAATTATTGAAATGAATCCAACTAACATTTTATACATTTTTAAATAATCACATAACTTATAACAAACATAATGACATATGAAATACTAATGAGATTTATGTAATTGAGATTTGCCACTGACAATAGTTTGTAGTTGGGACTAATTTTACTTGTACCAATTATTAAAAGAGATTTAAGATGCTCATCAGTTAATTTCAATCGTAAACATTTTTGTGTACTTCATGTTGGAGAAGGTTTGCTCACACAAATAAGTAGACCAAAAAAGAAACAGACCACGAGCAAATTTATGCAAATTATCAAATTGTGTCAGTGGAAGACTCTTATAAAATTCCAACAAAGATGAGTTTGATATTTGTTCTTAATTATATCACTGCATTGTAGATCATTTCCATTTGAAGTTCCGGGGCTAGGGTTTCAATGTCAGTATCAAAAGGATTCTGAAAATCTTAATTTGATTCGCAATGGCATCAAAGTCCGAGAAACGAGTATCAAAATTTATCTTCAAAGACTGTTTCGATTGTAAAATCGATAGGAAACTAGTCCAGTAGTGTGGTGAATATTTCAAGTTTTAAAAGTGAAAACATTACTTGTAGTTGTGATTGAAACAGTCTCAATTTCTTCCGGAATGATTTGATATTATGTATAAATCAGGAAGATGCTGGTTTTCCTTGCATTCCCAAATTCAGTTCGTTCAATGTTTTGTCAAATCAACAAGAATGCTAATTCCACAGCCATGCGTTGTTTTGAATTCAAAAAGAGGGGATGCTTTTCATTCAAAAAATTTCGACACTGCTCGAAGTTCAAAAAAGCGCTGAAGGACTTTCCCACAACTGCCAGCGTACGGCAGTATGATAAGGTAAGCTTTCTCCAATCTCTTCAATAAATTTCGGTTGTTTAGCAAAAGACTGATAAAATTAACAGTTGATATGACTGGTTTCAGAATGTCAGACATATCCAAACATTTTCCGCACAAAGACTGTTGATGAATGTAAATGAAGACAAGGTTTAAACCACCGTCATTTTCACAGCCTTTGACACAAGAGGACCCTTTATCTTTCCCACTCATTTTTTTTGCCTTCAGTTGAAATACATTTCAAGTTTTTCCACGAAGGTTCTTTTGATTAATGGCCATTTCAACCCTTTAAAAATATCTGTACCAGTAGTTTGCCGAATATTATACATATCAAGAAGTTCTTCGTGCACTAGCTTTTTATTACCTCGAATAAAACCAACACCTGAGCAGTTCGACACATCCGTTGACTCATCCAAGGCCAAAGAAACCATCAAAATGTCCATTTTTTGAAATTGGAGAGGATAATTTTCAGCGATGTTTTCTTTCAAGCCACAGTGTTTGCTGACATACGACATTTTTATAAATTTTTTTCAGGGCACATTTCTTCCTACGCAATTATGCATTCTTTGATCATTTCTCCATCGGTAATGGTTTTCCACGTTTTGAATTTCAAGACCACAGAAAGCTGGCACAGTTGCAGCCTCTTGTTCGTTTTGAGTTTTGTAAAAAGATTGTGGATTTTGCGCCATACTTAATTTTTTCTGTAAACTTCCTTATATTTTGATAATTTTGAAAATGTTTTGTTTCATAATGACGTTTAATGTTATATTTTTGAGAAGGCTATTTTCATTAAATCAAAATAGCGCCGTTACTGGACTCAATTACGAAATACTGAAGTTCCACTGATCTTTGAATTTTCTGCATTCACTATCAATTTTTTTCCTTTTTCCATACTTAATTCACACAAAAAGCAACAATTCAAATCAAAATACTGTTATAAAGATGTCTTAAACTTAAACACGCACAAACACGTTTTGGAGGTATGCAATTTTATTTAACAAAGGTCATAGGAACTGACTTGTGGTTGCGCCACTAGCCTTCTTATAATTCCAATTTGCCATCTAGAATGAGTGGAAACACCAGAACTTTCTCGAACCAACGAGATTATTCGAGGCTATTAGGCCACAGCGATAAAGGACTACCATTTCCGCTTGTGTCCCGATGTCGTTACGTTACTCCTCAGGTACTTACGACTAATCAGAAATTTTGGGAAAATTAATAAAGCAGGTTGGTTTGCGGACTTTTCCGATTTGCAGCCTTTTTTTAAACGTGGTGACTTTTCGGACATTTTTTTCATCAGTGGACTATTTCACTTTTACCACCCAAAATGA